>APFE030019999.1:115666-190209 GCA_000404065.3 Pinus taeda | reverse complement strand
GCACTTTATCAGATATTCAATAGCAATTCAGATGATGCTTTGCCAAATGATCTCCTTCCCCTTTTATAGTCTTAGGCCTTTCACAATACCACGGTCCAAAACCATAATAACACAATACCATGAACCCAATACTTGGGATCAACACTTTTGGATGCAATACCATGGACCAAAACCATAGGATCAAAAATTTTCGGACTAATACCATGAACCAACCATGAAAGTGCGTGAACTTTTCTCCACATGAAATAAACTTTTCTCTGCATAAAATTCCGTGAACTTTTCTCTACATGAAATAAACTTTTCTCTTCATAAAATTCCGTGAACTTTTCTCTACATGAAATAAACTTTTCTCTGCATAAAACTCCATGAACTTTTCTCTACATGAAATAAACTTTTCTCTGCATAAAATTCCATGAGATTTTCTCTACATGAAATAAATTTTTCTCTGCATAAAATTCCGTGAACTTTTCTCTACATGAAATAAACTTTTCTCTGCACAAAAGTCCGTGAACATGAAAATAATTTTTCTACACTATAATTTATCATCTGAGTGATTTGCCATCAAGGACAACACTTGTCTCATAATGCCAACAAGTATTAAAAATATTTATAACCATGCATGATGAATGTGTTTGCCATTTGACTTCATATACTAAGTAAAAGTCCCAAGACACATGTATACATTGAACACCACTAGCTCCAATAGTGGAGTGTTGGAGCCACCACTTTCTCCTCAAAAGAACTAGCTTGTCTCTCTAATGCCTTATGGGAGGAGTCAAGGTTAAAAGCACTTTTCTCATACAATGATCACGTATATATAACCAATGGGGTGATGCTTCACATCCCTTGTAACTCTTTGACTACCCTCATGAATATTTGAATTCCTATGACTTTTAGACTATACATGACTCTAAATATTCTGTACATGTCCTTTAGACTTCCACTTTACAATGCATTTTCAAATAAGAAATTACATAATCCACAAGAATGATGTGGGATATGACGACTCATGACATGACATCACATGACACTAATGGCATGGACTTTTTCATGACAGTGCAATGTCAAGCCATTGTTATTTCTCTTTTCTATGTGTCTTCCTGGGAATCCTCTTTTTTCCACCTTCATATTGCTTAAAGGTAAGGATTCTTCAGCGATATAAAGTCTTGAGTTGCGTTGCAAACTGGTTTGTTTTCGCTTTCTCATGATTCACCAATTTTCATAATTAGGTACAAATATGTCTTCAAACATGTTTCACTTCTCCATATCCTTCTTCTTTTTCTTATCATGGTCCAATAGAGTACCTGCATCTGCAATTCACTCATGAAAAGACAATATCAGTTTGATAAACCCCTAGTCTATGATTTTTCATGTTGATATGTTGTTTGAGATGTAACTAGGTGGTAGGCTAAGAGAGAGGCTTAGTGACTACGCAATTGCACAACTCAGGTAATTAGGGGTGAATATTTAACCTTGACACTATGAAATATGTAGTTCAGACTAGATTGAGCAAGCAGATTGTGGAGTTTTGGAGCTTAGTGAGCCAGGTGGAAGGGTTGAGAACTAATCTGGCCTATTGTGAAATTTTGGAAGGCAGAGAAAACCAGACAATTATGCAATCATGTATATTAGGAACTCTAGGGCTAGGCTTGAGGTTGGACATTCCGCAATGCATAGTTGAGTCCATGCTGAAGGGCTAAATTCTACAGTTTTGGAGACCAAGGTCTGGGCTTGAGCATTGAAACTACGTAGTTCACAATCCTCTGAAGTAGGGACTACACATTGTGTAGTGTCAAGACAAAGGGTTCCAGCTATACGGCTGAGACTCTACAAGGCACAGTTCAAGAGGGCCAGATGAGGCTAAGTTGCTTGGTTAGAGAGCTCTTCGAATTTTACTAAGTGTGGAATCAATGAAACTGATGTCAACAATGATAAGACTCTAATATGATCACACACTTAGAACACTTGATGACACAAAAACATAGATCATTTGGGACACATGAACAGCATACTTACCTTAGTGTGACAACTTTGCGATGATTCATGACAAGGGAGACACTAAAGATACACTTTGTGAAGAACATGATGACAATTGTAAAACAATGTTGACAACTTTGGAAATGACTGTAATAGATGTTTACATGGTAATATCAACTCATTTACACAAAGGTGACCCCTTGAAACCACCCAAAAAATGTTATATACATTGTGCGACACTTAACAAGGAAAAACATGACATTTTTCTTTTCTTGCAAAAGAGACCAAAATACATAGAGAAAACACACACAATGGGTTTCAATATTTGCATTGACAATATGCAAGACCAAGGTAGGCTCCAAAATTTAGTGCAGAACAAAATTTTGGAGGGCGTTGTAGCAAGGAAAATATTTGGTGACACACTAGTATAATTCCATCTTCTCTTTCTTGGTTAACTCTTCTATACACGGTCTTAGTTCTTTAGGGATTATTGATTCATCATGAAGATTATGTTGGCTTCCTCACTTACCCCGTGAATACACATGGCCCCCTTTGTGCCTTCCCGGTTGACAAAAATCATAAGATTTAGAAATATCACAATGTTTTGAATTAGAAAGGGTCATGTAGATTGTGAGGTTTATATTTCTAGAGTATAGCTTTTCATCTTTGGTGTTGCTCTGCTACCAGTAGGCCTAGACAGTACCTTCATGGAGTCACTATAGGAACATAAACATTGCTCCACTGTTATTAGGCCTAAACATTACCCCAATGGAGTTGCTTTCTTTACCTCTCTATGTAGGAAGCCTTTCTCTTCTTTCACCTTTATTTATATATTTAAAGAGGACTGTGCATAGGAACTTATTCATTTTAATGGAAGAAGAGGGATCTTGACTTATTGAGAGAAGGAGAGGTTGTTCCTTCAGAGAAGCATATAGAGATCTCTGATTTAGGTTTACTCTATTGATTTTTCCAATTTTCCTCTTCTACTCATTGAATAAGCATTGAATTCTAGAATCATAAGAAACTGAGTATGGGCATAAGATTTCTAGAATAAGCACATGTATCATGGTTTGTCACAAAACTCTCCCTGCAGACTAATCATATTTTCCATCAGAACATCATTGACTAAAAGGTATAACCAACACAAAGAAGGAGGACCAAAGGTTAACGAAATGATGTAGTGTCACAAGATTATTTTTAACCTAGCCACTCTCAAAAGAAGTTGTAAAATACATTTACACATGACACTTACAAACAAAACAAGATACAATACCAAACAAGAAAACAAGAAAAGGGACTATGTACATAGGGAAAGGCACAACCCCAAATCATCATTGAAAATAAGTGTTTTATGTCTTTGCCATTAACATGAAGCAAGTCAATCTTCCAGTCTAGTGATTGAAGATGATATGTGTGTTAGCCAAGCTTTTCATGTATAGTGAATGATCCAATCCACAAGGATTGGAACTTAGTGTTCTTGCCTTTGTCCTCATTGGATTTGTCTTGCTTCAATACTAGGTCACCCAAACTAAATTGATTCTTCCTGCAAACTTCTTCGTGAACCACCCCTTGATACAAATTTGCTGAAGAGAAAAATTTTGTTTTTGTTTTTTCTTTCTTCTATAACTTATAGGGGGTGTCTATCCTACGTTGAACCAATAAGCTTGGCTTTCCTTGGGATTCTTGTGAAAGTTGAAGGGCAATAAAATATATTTTCTAGTGTAGGATGGATTTTTTTCCGTACACCAGGAAGTAAGGAAACATATTGAGAGAAGGTTTTGGCAAGACTTAACCAGCTCATATGGAATTCACCAAAGTAGAGTGCCAGTTCATTTGTTTAGGGAAATTGGTCTTCTTACTGATATAAATAAGTTTCTTGTTAGTGGACTCAACAATATATGTTCCCTGTGGATATTAATTAGCTAAATGTTTCAATAAAATTCAATTTTCTAATGCAAAATCATATAATCTCAATGATGAAAAGTATGTTGTATTGTCAAAATGAAGTGAAGTTGGAAAGTTGAACTTGGAAATGAAATTCTAATTAGGGAAATAAATAAATTCCTCATCATTCAATTGTTTGAGTGGCAATACTTCTGCACACCACGTGAAGTAGTCAGTGGCACTGAGAATGTAGTGGTGTGTCTTTGATGAGTGCAGAAATATATCACCAATAACATCTAGGTCCCATTATTGAAATGGTTTTTCCATTGCGATATGATTCAATGGGGTGATCGCTTCTTGTTTAGGATGGCACACTTCTGACAGACCAAACATTTGTAGGTATAGGCATGAGTATATTTTTTTTACGTTGGCTAATAGAAATTAGCATGCATAACTTTATGTGATTTTGTGTCACCCACGAAGTGTCCCCTAGCTGGTTCATTGTGGATCACATGCAATACTTTCTTTGAATCATTCGTTTGTAAGCATTTGAGAAAAAAATTGTTATGGTGATTTCTAAAAATCACCCCACGTACTAAATGATAAGGTAATTATTTTAGACCAAGTGCCCTCTTCTATCGTGCAGATAAGTGTGAGGGCACTTTGTCATGTTGAAGATATTGGCACACATTAGCATACCAAGAGTTTGTGATAATAGTGGGTAAGATCACTCAATTTTATACATTTTGATTTCATGCTCGCGTCTAGATGGATATTCCTCTCTTGTATCCACCGCCTCTACTACTAGCCGACATAGACCATGGCTCCTTATTATGTGAACTAGTTTGAATTCTAAGGCATACTCTTGCAGACTCATCATCCATTTCTCTCTTCTCTCACCTAGCTCTTGTTGGACAAAAAATGATATGATTGTTGGATGCAAAACAACTATAATGAAATGATTCTTCAAGTGATATGGATGGAATTTATTTACTGCCTTATAAACTGCATACACTTATTTATCAATGGAGGTATATTTAAGCTCGAGTCCTTGTAGGTTGGCACTCCAAAATATATTGGGTGCTCATTATTTTGATAATTGTTTTGTGTGAGCACAATGATAAGAGTAGTGTTAGAATCAAAAGTGTAGAGCATAAAATATTTCTTGAAATACGGGTTGTACTAAGTTGGTACTTTTACGATAGCCTACTTGATATAGGAAAATATGTCCTTTTCACTTTTTCCCCACTTGTATAATGTGTCCTTCTTTACCATCTCCTGCATAGGTTTCACAATCTGAGCATAATCGGAGATGAACTTGTGGAGAAAATTAATCTTACCCAAGAAGGAATGCATAGCCTTTTTATTCACTAGGGAGGGAATAATTGTAATATCTTTGACCCTCTCATGGTCTACTTTAATCCCACCTTCTATGATAATGTGGCCTATGAGATTATCCTCAAACACTAAAAAAATATTTTTCTTGGGATTAATGGACATTTTGTACTTTAGATACACCTTGAATATTTTCTTCAAATGGTGTCTGTGGTTGGATATCTTCGTAGAGAAAACTATGACATCATCAAGATACACCACTATGCTCTTCCTGATCAATCCGTGAAATGTGATGTCCATTATGCGTTGAAATATCCAACTTGCATTGACTAGCACAAATGGCATTCTTTGGAATGTGAAAATGCCCCACTCAATGTGGAATGTCATTTTTAGCTTGTTAGTTTATGAGACCAAAACCTGGTTATAGCCTAAATAACCATCGAGAAATGAGAACATCTTTAACCTTGATACTTTCTACAGTATATGTTCCATAGATGACATAGGGTAGTTATCTTTTTCTAAGGTGAGATTAGAGTTTCATAAATCAACACACAAGAAAATTTACCTAGCCTTCTTCCTTACTAGAACCATATTAGATACCAAAGTTGAATGTTGGACTTTATAAATTATCTGAGCATCCAAAAACTTCTTCAACTCTTTTTGAATCAATGGTTCAAGCATCGGATGTACCTTTCGCAACTTCTTTCAAAAGGCTTGGTCCCTTTCTTGATCAGGATAACATGTTGGATTATTCATGTGTCATAAGTTTTGAGGTCATCATATGTCCATGCAAAAACATCTTAGTACTACTTGAATAGGCAAATGAAAGCTTGTCTCTGTGGTGTGCAACAAGTATTGATATTAACAAACATCGAATCCTTTTCTATTCCAATATTTATTAGTTCATGTGATAACATTGAACTATTCGTTTTTGCGTTGACTAGCCCTCTAAAGCGATTATGCAAATCATACAAATTTTTCCAATGATACCATGCCATTCGATATGGGGTTTTATTTATTTGTGCAGGATGCATCTAGAAATTCCTTTTTGTACTCATCTTCATTGATAGTTACATATTTAAATACATCAGTGTTTGCCATAAAGTGTAGTATCTGCTGGTCATCATTGAAAATAAGCAAATTAGTGTTATTGTCAAGGACAAATGCCTTATAAAGAATTTCAACAGAAAAATGTTCTCTAAGTGGGGATAACCTAGTAGCAACACTTGATAATGAATTCGTAGCTATGTTATGCATTCTAGGAACAAATATAATATTAAAAGCTTTGAAATGAGAAATCAATCACCATACCTCTTCTTAATAACCTTTCATATGAGGTGACAACCAATAAATAGTATTGTGTATCTATAGTACGACAATTTTAGAGTGCTTTATATTTTTTCATGTTGTTTGTGCACTCCAATTCCAAGCAGCTTGATATTAGGTGTTTCCTCTATCATAGGTCTACTAAAATAAAACCAGCTCTAGATCCCTCCAGTGTCTTTGAACTATCAAAGTACAAAATCCAAACATCATATGTATAAGAGCTAAGCCCTACACTATTACTACTACTGCTATTAATATTTACTGTACAAATGTTATTTTTTCCAGTTGGAATAGGAAGGATTTCCAACTGTGTATTAGGTGGGACTAGCAATGGATGGGCAAGATAACACCCCACATCAGTTTCTAGAAATAAATTTCCAAATATTAGATCTCGAAAGGACCTGATTCATTTTTTCCTCAGAGGGTGTAAAAGTATGTTTCATGGGAGGATCTAAGTCTACCCATATTTGGTTGTTTCTGCCCTTATACAAAAGCCATAAATGTGACCATTCCGTTGGAAAGTACCCTTGTATTTTTTTTTACGAGTAACTTCTCAACAATACACCATATGCTTCCAGGATATCCACAATTGCCATATTTATATAGCGGTGGAATCATTTATCAGATGATAGGTGAATAAGAACATTTTTGAGTTCACCTATAGCATGGATAAGGGACCTATCCAACTGAATAATTAATGCATCTGTCTTATCTCATTTTGAGTTAATTTTATTTGCTACAAATAGTGGCATTACATTTACAGATGCATCAAAATGAAGAAAGAAATTGTGTACATTGTAATTTCTAATTTCAAACATTAACAAAAACAGACAAAATAGTGTATTTTCATCCAATGTTAAAGTTTTAAGCACAAATTCTAGGTGACAGAAGACTTACCAAATACCTTATGTAAAGAAGAAATGTTACCTGAGGCGTGTTATTCAAGAGCGCAGATAAGAAGTTCCCACTAGCTTGTGATCTTTGTAAGTTCAAAGAGTGAGATGTTTGCACGATTGTTTCTTATGTATTCAATGATGTTATAATCAAGAGAAAGATGCATTTCTAAAGTATATGGAGGATTAACCTTATATTTTTCATCCAGAATGATGGACTTGATTTTGGTGTTTGCGGAAGTACTTTTTGTTGTAAACACATTTCCAAACTTGTTCTGAATGTTTTGGGTTGGGTTGACGGGTGGTGTGATTTTCCTCAGAAAATTCTCTTTCAATTTCCTCATCATCAACTCTAGTTTGGATATCAGCCCTTGGATTATCAAGTTGTATCTATTGTTCTAATTTTTGGCGATATCATCACTCAGTGCCTATTCCAAGACACTTGTTTTTAGTTGCATAAACACAACTAAGTGTATTCATTGCGTCCCCATCACTCGCAATTTCTTCAGCTGCAAGAGTTTCTTCCTTCTCTTCCACTGGCTCATCCTTCTCATAAAAAAGTATTGTATCAATAATATATGTAGCTAGAGAACTCATGATGTGGTTTCATTATGGGCATGTTTTTTCTGAATGATACTCTTGATGAAATGAAAAATATTGGCCCATGCCCATACTCTCAACATTCAACACAATGTTTGAGCTCTGCGCAGACTTGGCTGATTGGTTTCTACTACTTTTCGAGTTGGAAACCCTTCTCATAGTGTTGAATCTAGGAGGATTTCTACTTATGATCGTCTCACTTGACCTCTTCTTTAACTCTGCCAACTCATTAGAGAAATACTTAATAGTGTTTTTCAAGCTCTCAAGATCGATAACTTCCTTTTACTTGGCATTTCTTACGTGGGTTTAAGACATTTTTCCCATGTATTTGGTCTTATTTGATGGTTCATCATAAAAGATGACTCTGATTGAACACAAGTCCTTTTCAATTGTAATTGCTTCTTAATTATTTTCTACTAAAGTTTATTTCACAGTTCTTTTCATGAACTGCACAGTGCTTGTTGGTAAGGCAAATGTGTAGTAATCAATAGTGATGGAGTCATGATGTTTGGAATTTCTAGGGAATTTATGCAATATGTATTTAAATATCATATTGAAACCTTTCACTTTATCTTTATGCTCCATATTAATATTTTCCAGCTATCTTAACAAGATAGTGAGCGTTTTTCGTCTAAAACAATTTCAAGAATTTTTTTTTTTTAAACCCATTCAAATTCTGGATAGAATTTGGAGGAAGATTGTGGTGCCATACAATGAATCTTCCATCTAAGGTACATGAAAAATATGACATGCAACATCATCGTAACATGCCTCTGGCATTTGCAGATGTAGGTAGAAGTTTTCCAAATGGTCCTCCACTTTCACTACATTTTCAAGGTCATACATTGTTAACAACTTTTCTTGGTGCCTTGGCATCTTGTGTAGAACCCCTGATAGTACAAGTGGGCCCTGAGATGTCGAGTCCAGATCTTGTTCCGACATATATTTTTCTTTGTTTTCCTCCTATTCATCACAATCATATGGATCTTCTTCTTCTTCATCACCACCTAACTCATGGAAAGTATCATTTAAGAGTACAAAGTTATCTCTATCACAATTTTTATAAGATGGAGGTTCTTTTGGTTTCTCTACATTTTCTACAAACTCTACTAACTCGTTAAGGGTGGCGTGAAACAAATCTTCAATTGTAGAAACTACTATCATGATATGAGTGGTTGGGTTCTTCTTTGGAAAATAAGGAATATTATGGACTCCCATAATCAATCCAATTTCTTTTGCAAACTTGCAGGTTATAGGATGGATGGACCATATGTGGTTGTTTGGTCAATTTAGTATTGTCTAAATTGCTATCATAAATTGTCAACCTGGGGCTCATAAGCTAATGAAGTGAAGTGTACAATATATACTTAAGCAACCTTTCCTAGTTCTTTTTGTCATTTTTAGTTTATGTCTAACTTATCTTCCTAATGTGATGTGATGAAGTTATAAACAAGTGAATGAATGTGTGTGTATGTGGCGATTTCTAAATGCTTCTTGAATTTTAAAGAGAAAACTTGAACAATAACTTGGAATGGAATTAAAGCATCAAATGAAAGCAAAGCATTTAAACAAAAGACTAATGACACTAGTCCAATACCTTTACTGCTGATAGAAATGAAAATGATATTTACATGAACTCTGCTGAAAGTAAAAACACTACTCTAAAATGCAAAAATTAAGTGACAAATCACACTACTTAATTCTCCCTTAACATTCTGCCTTTAGCTAAATTGATCATGTGAAAAAGAGTTAGGAGTGAATTAGCAATATGAGTCTAAAACTAAATAAACCAAGCTGCAATTAAATGATGTTTTGGTCCCATAAAAGTTAGTGAATCATGATAAAAAGAACCATCAAGAGATTAGCAACTTGACAAAAATTGATAAAGTAAACTAGGCAAGGAAACTAACTAAGCAAGGAAACTAATGAAAATCAAAGCGAAAGTCAGCAGTTTAGATAAGACAACTTTAGATGCCACTAGTGTTAGAAAGAAGGAAAAGCACACTGTTCCGGGCTCCTAACAAAGCTGTAAAAACACACACTGATCAGTCATGAAAAGTACAGAAACGTAAAGCAGCATGATTCAAACTGTACATTAATATACATGGTGAATTAGAGAAAAAAGGAATGCATGAAAGCAAATTTAAAAACTACTGTACAATGGTTGTAGCAGACAAGGGCCCTCCATCCACTTCAACCAATTAAAAAGATCAGCTACGCAGGTAAGAACAGAACTGTCTTTTTGGTATTAAATCAACACATAACAAAATACAATGGGGAGCGTAAACACTATATAAAAGAGTCTTGAAACAGAGTTTACAACAGCAAAAGACTAACTTCCCAAAAACCTCCCTAATCAGCGTGTAGAAACGCTTTATTTATAGCAGGAACACAAACTGTTCTATGCGTAAACTAAGCTAACTAAAAGCTATGCAAAAGACACGCTCAACAGCACCGTGCACGGATTTAGGAAATGGTTATCATGGTTGATAAATTCGATGTTGGATTCTTGTCCCCTGCAGTCTTTGTGGCTAAAGAAGAGACCGGCTGTGACTTTCGTGCTCCACCTGAACATGCAGAGCCATGCCACCGTTTGCAACCTTGTGGTTTGACCAGAGTTACCTCCACGTTGACCAGGGGTATAGACGACCAGTTTGGCTGAGCTGACAACACACGCACCATGTACACAGTCATACAAACTTGCCCATGTGGCTCTTTCCTCTGGAGGACACCTGGATCATAGCAAACAAGAAAATGGCTGTAGAATCTGGGATTGGCTGCGGAATCAGAGATCAGCTGTGGAAACCCTGTATCAGCTGTGGAATTGCAGCACTTGAACCAAAAATCTAAACCAATAGTCAATCATTAGCATAATTAGAAAATCATGTTAAAAATTCCTATAATGCAATGAATTGAACAAGTTGATGAAGGAAATGAAGACAAAAGAAGGAAATGAGTAGGAAAAGGCTATTGGAAGGATGGGTAAATAAGTGCAGGTTTGAGGCTCAACAGTGGTCGTAAGATATTTCATAAGTTTGTACAAGCTCGAGCTGAGAAGTCCACCAACTTTAGGAATATGAGAGGGGTAAGAGTTGGGCTTATTATTTCTTTGACTGGAAGAAGTAGGATTAGGTTGGGTCAGGTTATCAACCATAATAATTTTTCTTCCCTCCTTCTAACACTAGAAATGTTGATGATTATGGATCCTCCAACATTCAAGGGATTTCCCTGATATGTGCTCCCAACTATATCTCACACCATTTGGGATAGGAGCCCCATCTGAGATATGGCTGAATTGATGATTTCTTCAATATTTTCCTTGGCTCTAACTATCAACAAGAGAGAGGAGTGCATATGTGCCTTCTAAAAGAAATTAAGTGTGCCTCATCAGTGCTTGGTTGTAAGTGTGTCAAGGTTCTTCTACTGCATAGGGAAGGACAAAGTGAGCCCCTAACAGAGAGGTAATAGTACTACCATAGCAAAGACAGTCGTGAACATGAATAAGTGTCTAACATCTAGAAGAATAGTCTGCAAATATGACATGGTCATTGCAACCAAATAACACATTCTCAATATGATAAGCATTAAAATAACTGAAATATTTCAACTACTTTAGTATAGGTGAAAGCAAACATGAATCATAGTCATTCACATAATAGTCTTACAAATATTCATAATCCATGCATGAATAATGTGTTAGTTACAAGGCACATTTATAGATCAAACACCACTAGCTCTAATAGTGCAGGATTGGAACCACCACTTTCTCTTGAAAAGGACTGATTTGTCCCTCTAATGCCTTGCACGAGGAGCGAAGGTGAAAAGTGATTTTGTCATACAATGAAGGTGTATATATAATCATTGGGGTGATGCTTCACCTCTCTTATGACTCGTTGACTACCCTGATGAATTTTTGACTTCCTATGAATTTTTTATTTTAAATGTCCTTTTGTACATGTCCTTTGGACTTCCACTTTGCAATACATTTTTGAATAATAAATTCCATAATCCATAAGCATGATGTGGCATACGATGACTCACGACATGACATGACATGAAAATGTTGACATGGACTTATTGATGACATGTAAATGTCAATCCATTCTTGTTTCTATTAGCTATTGTCTTCTTAGGAATGATCTTCTATCAACCTCGATATGCATTAGAGTTAAGGAGTCTTCATTGATATCAAGTCTTGAGCTACGCTGGAAAACTCGTGTCCTTTTGCTTTCTCTTGATTGTCAATTTGCATAATTAGCTACAAATATCTCTTCCAATATGTTTCCATTCTCTATCTCCTTTTTCATTAGCCTTTCATTATATGATGGAGTACCTTCATCTGCAATTTACTCATGACAAGATGACATTAGTCTCATAAACCCCTAGTCTAATATATTGCATGTTGATCCACTAAATAAGCTGGAACTAGGTGGTGGGCTAAGGGAGAGACTTAGTGACTGCACATTTGCACAACTTAGGCCATCAAGGGTGAAGATTAATCCTTGGGACTCTTCAATCTTCATTTTAGGTTGGACTAGACAAGGATATTGCATAGTTTTGGAGCTTCGTGAGTGAGGATGAAGGCTTGACCACTGATCCTTCCTACAACATAAGTATGGAAGGCAAAGAATGTTGGGTGATTGTGAAATTATGCAGCTTAGGAGTTGAAGGGTTGGACTTGATCTCATAGACTATCCAATGCATAGTTGAGGAAAGGTTGGAGGGTTGAATTACATAGTTTGGGTGGCCAAGGTCTCGATTTTAGCATTGCAACTAGGTAGTGAGTAGTATTAGAATGCAAGTACTATGAATTGCATAGAACTAAGAGGCATGGTTTTTGCTAGAGGGTTGAGAGTGCGTAATGTGTAGTTTGAGGGTCATATGAGGCCAAGTTACTTGGTCGATGATCTTTCATAATTTGACTAAGTGTGGGATTGGTTAAACTGATATCAACAATGATAAGACTTGACTGTGATCACACACTTGGAAAACTTGATAACACAACAACATAGAATCATCATCTAGGACACATGAACAACATGCTTCCTTTAGTTCGACAAATTTTTGATGACTCACAACAAGTGCAAAACTAAATATACACTTTGCAACGACTGTGACAACATTTGCGCAACAATGTTTACAACTTTGGAAATGAGTGCAAAAAATGTTTGCAGGGTAAGATCAACTCATTTACACAAAGGTAACCCCTTGAAACCACAAAAATAAGCTCATATACATTGTGTGACACTTAACATGCGAAAATATGACATTATATTTTTTTTGCAAAAGGGACCAAGATACTTACAGAAAACACATACACTGGATTTCAATGTTTGCAATGACAATATGAAAGACCAAGGTAGGCCCCAAAATTTGGTGTAGCCTAAAATTTTGTAGGTTGTTGTTGCAGTGACAATAGGAGTAAAACAAAGGCCTAGTCCACTAATGAGATACAACTGAAGGAGTGCCAACATATCCAAGACTGTTAACGCACATGGTAGTCCACCAGTAGGAAGAATGATGACATAAAGATACGGTAGAAAATTTAGAATACCAGGAAAAGATAATGCAATGTAGGGTTAGAGTCCCATGACTAATAATATGGAGTGAAAGAAATATTATACCCACCCCACTAAACCAAACTCTAAAATTAATGAAACCACTAAAAAACTCTACCAATGAAACAAATACATAGAAGAAAGTTGGAAAACTACCATATGAGGACCATGAACCAATTGAGTGTAGAGATTAAGATTAAGAAAAAACTAAAAGGCTTTTCAATTACTCAGAGGATCACAACCACAAGATACAAAGGACGTTGAGCTAGTGGATGCCCCTGTAGTTTAGATGGTAAAGGGGTAGCTAGGAACCACAACTGTTAATATAATAGATTATGATTCACGCAGAAACCATCCTTATTCTTTTTCTCTCTATAAAAACCACTATATTTACCCCAAAACCACCTTCATGTAGGGTGGCCTTGAATATGGTTTTCCGCCAATCCACTCTCAAGGTGAATATATAATTCTTGATAGGTGTCACAGACCCCCTATTCTTTATAGTGTAAATATACACTATCTTCCCATTACTTGCAGACCATACAACATTCTCTAGGAGGCTAAGCTAGTTCCACTTGGCTTTGTTCTCCTTTTAAACCTACCTAGTTGCCTTATTTCTCTAATTACTATGAGTCATTGAAATAATATAATTTCATTCACATGCTTATGTGTGCATGCTACCAATCATGCAACCCTTGTCATTGAATACAAATGTCTCCTTAGGGTGGTAGGCATAGCCCTGAAACCCATCCATATCCTCAATAAGAATCCCCATCATGAGGCCTTATCTCACATTAGAAATCCCCTCTACAGCCTAGTATTTATTTGCTGGCAAAATATGATACATATTAGTTTTCCAGTCTTCCCATGTTTCAGAAGGTCAACCTACATACAACCTTATTCCTCTCTAAGTGCATTCCAAGATGATGAAAAGGTCTACTGCTTAATTTTCGGTTCTCTCGACATGTTATATAGTAACATAATTAATGGAGAGAAGTAGAAATCTAATACAATAAACCAATTTAATAAGCCTCCAAATCTTAGATTTTTTTCTTTTTTTTCTACAAGATTTCATTGAACTAAAGTTTGAGCATTTCAGTCAAGATGTCTATTTGGAGGCCCTTTTCTAAAGTGATTAACTCAGTTTCATTATTGCTCTTAGTACCAAAATATGCTACATAAATCCATAACACTTTATTCTCCCAATATCTTAATAAACCTCCGTATCCATCCAGTCGAGGATTTTCCTTCGTAATTCCATGAAAGTTAAGTTTTACAAATCCCTTTGGATTAGGAAATGAGAGCTCTTTAATCAATTCTATACACAATATGCTTTGATGAGGAAATAGATATCATTTAAAGAGAAATATCAAGCTTACCTAGAATATCTTCTTTCTAGGGTCTTCGATTAATATTGGTACTAAGTCTCTCCCATGATGGTTTCTCAAATATTCTATCTAATAATGTGCAAAATTTGCTTCATTTTCTTGCTTATCCTTAAAGACGCGACTATATTTTTCTTTCCAAATGGACCATATGTAAAACCCAATTGCTAACTACAATGCTCTATTGATCACTCGGCTAGAGAATATGTTAGTTTCCCATTTTTAGAAGGTATGTATCCAATTTTTATGATATCTATCCGAGTGCCAAGAAAGAGCCAACAACCTCTACCATATTGAATCAAATAACTAGTAGTTATTGAGTAAATGCTCCATTGTTTCTTCTTTTTTCTTACATATAAGGAAAAAGGATGCAGATTTAAATCCTCTTCTGGATGTGATCCAATGTTAGAATCCTTCTTCGTCTCACCATCCACAACACTTGTACAACCTTGGGTCATAGTAAATTGGTTTATACTATTTTCGAGAGATTCTTTCAAGGCAAAGTTTGATGACTAGAAAAGTAATGTATAAGGTCTCATAAGGAAAAACATATCGCTCAACTAATAGCCCCAACATGGAGTGTGGCTCACTGTCAATGGTGATTTTTTTGTTTTTGTAGCTCATGATTCATGGTATTCCATTGGATCACAAGAGGAGGGTTTGACCAATATTCTTTTTTTACCAAATCCACTATTATGTTCCTTCTATCCATCTCCATAAAAGTCTACAACCTTATAACACCTTTGTTCAATGGTAAAAAGATGTAACTCTCACATGTAATTACTTGTGGTAGGTATTTCCATTTTTTCTGAAGAATCTAACCAAATGAGCTATGCTCCTAATTCTTACCTCGAAAAAGGCATGAGCCTGGATCAATTACCTATTATTCTAATGAAGATTTTGTATAGAGGATCATAAAGGATAACTCTCACCTCTCAACTTCACATAATGGAAATGAAGATGCCCGTAATTTCTATTCCATATTTTTTTCCAAATATTATTTCTCCTTTGGAGACATTTCCACAACAATTTCACTCGAAGGGATTTGTTCCTCATCTATGGGTCATGTAGACCTAGACTACCCACCAATTTAGGGATACAAAGGTGTTAGGAGGCTACCAATTCCCATTAATTAATGTTTTCTCCTCCCCTCCATATAAATTTTTGGAACAAGGTAATAATAGAGTTATATATTAATTTAGAAGTTGCTAACAAAAAATAATGATACATTCAGATAACTTCAAGCATTGATTTAAGTGATACAAAATTACCAACCCTAATAATGGATTTAAAATTCCAAGTTTCCAAATTGTCAGAGATATTTCACAAAGCATTTTTCTAGCATGCCAATCTTAAGTAGTTATAGAGCATTGAGACTCCTATGTATTTCACCGAGAGGTTTCTGGTTTGAAATTCCAACAAGTGGGCTATATGAACTTGCACCATAGGATTAGTGTTTAAAAAAAACATTTATTTTTTCACCTTTTATCAAAGTTCCCAACACTCTCATGAAAATAGAGAAGATGGATTTTAAAATTATAGCTTCCCATTAGGAGGCCCAAAATAAGAGTAAGATGTAATCAAACAATTGTTGGTGGGTAATTGGAAGGTCCTGCCTATAAGGTCGAATCGATTTGAGAAAAACGTAATGACTTGTTTCCTTTAGGTGTCTCCACAAACGTTTAGAAGCCATAATAAAAAACAAAGGGAGAAAAATTAGCTTGATGTAGACCATGAAATGGGATAAAAATCATAGTGGGTGACCCATTCAAAATAATGGAATATAAAGGTGATGAAATCATGTATTTAATCTAGGAGATGGATTATGATGATAAACTAAAAGCATCAAACAAACTAATGATATATTCCCAACTAATTCTATCATAAGATTTAGAAAAGTCCAAGTTAATTAGCATCATAGGGTTTTAAACTTATTCAGAGAGTGTATAACCTCATGAGTAGTCACAATTACATTGACAAGTCACAATTCAATTGAGAAATTGGTGACCCTTAACAAATTATTTATGTTTTGGGGAGATGATGTTATTTAACAAGGGTTTAAGTCACTTGACCATAATAGAAAAGCTAAATCTATAAATAACATTGCATAGAGAGATTGGGAAACCACTAGGATGCTATGTTCAATTAAGGGATTAAATTAATTAAAGTATATCATTGAGACTCAACCATACCTTTTGAGTTTGGCAGAATTCTCCAACCAAAGCACGGACTTCTAGACCAATAAATTTCTAGCAGGCCACGAAGACATCTATTGTAAATCCATCTAGCCCTAGAAGTTTATTGCATGACATAGACTCAAAAATACATTCCACTTCTAAGTATGTTATTCTCACAATAAAGCTTCATTTTGATCATGATGGATGAAGCATAGAATGTCAGTCGTTATTCTCTCAATGACTTCCCTTCTACTTACAAAATAAGCTCCATAAGCATATCATGAAAATAAGAGACTAAGTGATTTTCAATTTGATCATGCTGCAAAAAATGTTGATTGTATTTTGATTTTACAAAGAATATGCCATTGTGATATTAAGGCTTAATCATAGTCTCGTCGATGAATTTGGAGTTGCAATCCCCCTCCAAGAGCCATTATACTTTAGATTTCTATCTCCATAAAGTCTCCTCCTGTTTATGTCTATGTTCAGTTTTATTTATTAATTTCCCCTCTTCCAAGATTAAAGCATGCATTCTACCACTTTTGATGACTTATTCTTGAACTTGTTTCATTTTAGCTTCTAGTTCTTGTTCTTCCAATAATATATGCCAAAACTCAGTATTATTCCAATCATTAATTTTCTTCTTGATTCTTTCAATACGAAGTGGAACGTATGCATAATATTTATTCCTTGTACAACGATCTCCTCCAACCAAGTATATGCCCTATTTATAAAGTCTATATCCTTCAAATGAAAACTCTCAAAACAAAAATGATGGCTTTTACAAGTGATTTTATGGGTGGGCTAGTAATCTGAACCTAAACATGGTAAGATTGCATCCTCAACAAAAATGTCTCTACCCATCAGAGCCTTTGAAACCATGAACAAATCAAGGAAACTCATTATTTGGTGTCTTCCTTCTCTCTAGTTATTCCATGTAAAAAACCCATTGGTTATATCTAGATCAACCACATGTCAGTCGTAGATCAATCCATCGAAGAGATAGGCCTCCAAATCTAGTCTTCGTAAACCCCATTTCTTTTCTTCCAATGAATTAATCAAGTTAAATTCACCTAATATAATCTAGAGATCATTAGTATGCAACTATTATATTTCCCAAAGGTTTGATTACAAGGTTTCCTTCTCTGTTGGTATATGGGGACTGTGGACTACAATCAATGCCACCACTTCCTTGCTTCCAATGTATCAAAATCTCTGAGGAAGTATCCTTCGAAAGATGATCTAGTCCGTGAAGGAAATTTCAAAAGCATACCATAGGATGGTTATGCCACTTGCACTTCTATTCTCATCTAGAGCTATAGCCTTGTAACCTTTTCTACGACAACCTACAATATCTCTAACCCTTTAGCAATAAATTTTAGTCTCATGCAAAATTATAATTTTTAGACATTCCTTGTATATGCTTTCCTAGAAATTCCTCTAATGGCCTCTCCTAATGGGGAAAAGGAATTTTTAAATCAATATTTTTAAAATATAACAAATAAGAATTATTAAAAATAAACATTTTTTAGTTCAAAAATAATCATAATTTTTTTTAAAATATATTATTATTCTACAAATAAATAAATAAATAGATATAAAACATAAATTTTATAAATATTTACTTTAAAAAACAAAAATATTACATTTTAATCCACATCTGAAAAACAACTTTGAAAATAAAAATACCTATAAATAAAGATACCAAAGTTTTATAATGATCGAGCTAACATGAAATTTTCATTCAACTAATGGACATACCAATACAAATAAAAGCATTGGGTTAATACATATTCTTCGGATACCGTCGTTACATCTTCTTTGCTAGACACGAATTTCATTCATCCAACTAACGCACATATCAATACAAATAAAAGCATTGGGTTAATACATATTCTTTGGATACCGTCGTTACATCTTCTTTGCTAGACACGAAAACCGCAGTTTATGTGTTAAACGTTTGCGAGCTTTTCATACATACGTTTCATTCGAATTTGGTAAGAAAATTTTTAAACAAAAGAATTGAGATTTTAGTTTCATTAAATTTATATATATAATAAAAACACATTTCAAATAAGAAAACTAGCATTTGCAGCAAATGTTGCAAAAGAAACGCCGTAAGGCATAAATTGAGGAACAATCACTACATGGGAATGGGAAAAATCTAAATGAGATGCAAATATGTAGCAGAAATGAAATTCAAAAAACGTAAAAAGCCGTAACATAAGAGCCGTAACATAATTTCAAAAAGGGTAAAAGAGAAACAGAAAATAACTATTTGGAAAAGAACATAAAAGTAAAAATGAACAGCTGAATAAAGATGAGGGTCTCTTGTTGACTTCCATTTCTGTAGAAAAATTCAAAGAATTTTATTATAACAAGAGAAATATTTAAACACAAAGGCATGTAAACCATAAAAATGCAACAAATCATCAACACATAGGAACATTAGATATTAGGTGGAAAACCCAACTGGGAAAAACCATCATTGTTTTTGTCTTTGTCTTCTTTTATTACAAATAAAATATCTTATTACATCTTGCATTGGCACACACTCTTACTAGTGTGCAAGCTCGTTCCTACTAGAGGCTACCACCTCCTCTTGTTTCTCCAACTACCACTAGAAGGAAGCCAGTACTCCATGATCAAATTTACCAGCTACCACCAAAAGGAGACTACCACTCACTATTCAAATTCAACGGCTACCACTAGAAGGAAGCTACCACTCCTTAACTTAAGGACAGAATGCGACCATATTTTAGAATCTTTCATATTGGATCCACCTAACTCAAACACAGCTCAAATCCTGCAGGCCACATTTCATCCAATTTTTTAAACTAGACCCACATATAACATTATGCTCATCAATCATGTTTACACAACAATCAACAATAAGTACATTTGTTTTCTCAAAATATAACTGCATACACCATCAATCAACCATCAAATTCACTGTATCAATCTCTTCCTCTATTAAACATGTGTATCCAATAGCAAACCCGTCATAAACCCTAGTAGCATCGAGTTCGTTGCTCAAATGTCAACATAAACTCTCTCAGCAGTAACCAAATCAGCTATTAGCAAGCCATAGCCACATACATCAACAATCAATCAAAGTCTTTGTTCATACCATCAATACTTATGATCCATCAACAACATACAACCATCAAAGGACATCAATGCCAAACCCTAGTACGTCTCAACCAACATCATTCATACATGACCCAACTCCTCAAATTGCAACATAACTATATCATCAATATGTATTCATAAACCCTAATCAACATTTTAGATCAACCATATTATTGTCTTTGACACCAACATGTCAATGTGAAACTTTTATTTGTTCATTAATGTAGTCAAAACTATAGCAACCACATTGTTCCAATTATATTGATCTCAATAGCATAAAAATACCAACCATTATGATCATCATCAATGACAAACCCTAGAATGTATCGACTTAACACTTTTTTTGCTACAAACACTAGCTCATCAATCCAACAACATATACACAATGTACTAATAGTGACAACTCAAATCTAGTAGCAACATGATAGAGTAATACTCTCCCTTAACTCACCAAGCCCCAAAACAAACAATAGTACAACCACTATCAACAAATGTTGTCTCACATTAACATACCAAAATCACAATGACTCTATCATATTTCTACATAATATATCAATGATACACAACAACAAACTCATGGTAACATCATCACAAGCATAAAATGTCAATATTGTAATAAGAACTCTTTAAATCATGGGGGCTTCACCGGGAGAGAAATATCATACCACGTGGGTTCATATTGGGGGATATATATTCAGGGAAAAATGACATAATATAATGGGGGATATATAGGGGGTAAAGGGTTTTTATATTGACAAATATAGAAAATGGAGCTTAAAGTTAATGAAAAATTTTTAAGGGGTATAAAAATTGTAAATGAAAAAATGGATATCTACAATATCTAGTGAAAGTAGGGGTTTTTTAAATTGGGAAGTTGTATTGGGTTCATATTGGTAGGGGGTTAAATGATATGATTTTTAGAGGGATTTTCCAATATGTAGTCAAATTAAGGGCATTTTTTAATATGCCACAAACACACATGATATGTGAATCCCCCATGCTCTAAATCTAATCTTTGTCCACTACAGAAAAGTAACAACAACCCTTGCATTCAATCTTTGTCATTAATCTTGCATTCAACATCTTTGTCAATAATGTGAACAAGGCATTGTAACAACACAATACATAACCATACTTAATTTTTGTCTTCAACCCTACATGCATTATCAAGGGACAAACAACAACATTAAACTCATCAAATTCATTGGCGCATTGGCTTCAATCCTGCATATAGCCTCAGAGGACAAGCAACATCATACACATTAGATTCACGAACCTCTGACCATGAATCTCATACTTTGGACATAAGCACTTTATGGAGACACAACCATGCACTTTGAGCTTTTATTGAAGTGAGAAGCAGTCACGGTGGAGATCATTATTTCCCACTTGTGTGGGACGTTTTTGGCATTTATGCTATGTTTTTGAGCTATCATAAGGTTGGCTTGTGACCTTAGACTTGTTGAATGCTTAAACAAACTTGTCTTAGGGTTTTTCTTGTAAAAATTATGGAAATAAGGCATGTTAGCCCTCATATAAATGGAGGCCTTATTTCATTTATTACCATCATCATCATTCATCACACTCTCCTCTCTATGGAAGTGCATACTAGTCCTTGTCTCTTCTACTTTGCCAAAACATTATCTTTAAGGTGTGAATGCTCTTGGAGATGGTATCTTTGCCTGAGGATTGTTTCCTTATATTGATTGAAGTAATTCTTATGGAAAATTTTGTATTTTTATCCCATATTTTCTATATTTTGCATGTTGCATAGTTAGGTTTCTACATGTTCCATGATATAAATTGCTAAATTTATCTTGAAATCTTTCTCCTTTATCATATGTAAGATTCTTTTTTTTGGAATATTTTGAGAGAACTCCAAGTGTGCATCTCTTAAATCTAAAATCTCCTCTCACAAGGAAGCCACTAGGGTTAATGAGTGGATGCCCTAGTCATCCTACCCGCTTCAACAAAATTGTTCTCATTGGATTTTCCCTAGAAGGCTCCATTTGCCCATTTAGAACAAGGCACTAGTCATAGTGGTATTGATCAAACCCTATACCTTAACACATTTCTCCTTGTTTCTTAAACTCTAGATATTTAGGGTCAAGGTTAGGGTTTATGCAAAATATTGTTAAAAAGTAGTTTATTTTTGATGTATCGTTGCTCTTTATGTACGAGTTGCATTTAATAATTATCCAAAAGCAAAATCTTGCACTTATTGCATGTTAAACCCTATTTATAGAGCTGACATCATCATTTATATATATTTTTTTATGCATGTTTCAAACATACCTAGTTCCTTAATATTCAATTGAAGGTCATGTTCCTTTGTTGATTTAGCATTGAAAATACCTTTTCTTTTGGCTATTACATGGCATTGCTTGCCCTATCACTAAAAATATGCAAAACCCTAACTGATAATAGTCCTATATTTCATTTAATTGCTCTAAGGATAGTCTCTGAACTCTAGTAAAAAATATATAAGCCCTCTAGACTCTATCAAGATTTTATTATTGAATCCTTTTAAGGAAGCCTCCCTTGTGGTTGAGTACCATTAAACATTTGGAGAAAGGCTATCAAGGTGATAGCAACAACCAATATCTTGTTGCTTTGAGGTCTACACCTGTCTTGTGAAACTTTGCACTAGGCATGTTAGATTTTGCGGCGACAATGCCCACTTGATTATTAAGACAATTGGATAGAAAATATGCCATAATTATTATCATCATGATAAAGAGGAGAAATAGGGTTTGGCTTTGATACTTTTAGATTGATTATTTGAATTATTCAATCACGTGAAAGAAAGTGCCCAAAGTTCCTTCTCCTATTATTAAAATTAAATACCAACCTATTCAAAAAAATTAATCAAAATATAAGTAGCAAGAACTTCTAGAGAAAGGGAAGCTCCAAAAAATGTGATAGTTGATCTTCTATTGTTCAATAAATTGGACAACAAGTTGACCCTTCTTCGCACCAATTTCTAAGAGTATCCATACAGATGAAAGCTTTGTCAATTTGCATAACAATCAACCCAACATTGCATTTGGAAGACATATGAGTGAGAAGAGTGCTCCCTTCCCACTAACCAAATCCGAGAGGAAGCATCTTCAAGGGTGAGTGCCTCCAAATAGATTTGGTCATTCCAATATTAAATACACTACCACAAATTCTACAACAAAAGTAAAATAACAAACATCTAAGAGAAATTGCCTTCTCTAAAGATGGCATAAATAGCAAATAATAACAACTATCCCTAAAAAAGAACAAATAAGAAAGAAGATTGATATTAATATATAGATCATTACAATAGCATTACAAAAAAAAACCCACCAATTCCGCAATATGACTTCAAACCACCATGAAACATGGTGAAAGATAAAGCCTTGCCACTATCCATATGATATCACTTATGTAATACGTAAAACCACTGAAATTGAATAAGAGCTGCAACTAACTTAAATTCATCGCAGATAAAACCTTGCCACTATCTATACAATATCACTTATGTAATATGTAAAACCACTGAAATTGAATAAGAGCTGCAACCAACTTAAGTTCATCTATTTTAAAATCCAACAAGAACATGTACCATTACAAAGAAGTTTAATTTATTAGATACACATCTTGAGTTCCATTTTCCCACCAATCTCACAATAGTTGATATCCAGATTGACTGACATTTAAAATCTGATGCCTAAAGGAATAGTTGATTTTAAGAGCTATACAATTATGTACTTTTCTACCAACAATGCCATAAAATCTGATGCCTAAAGGAAGTTGTTTTTAAGAACTATACCATGATGTACTTTCCTACCAACAATGCCATAGAAAATTAACTAGATTTGTTGTACTATTACAAAGTAATTTTATGCTATAAATTGACAAATATTTCATCCAACAATAAAATTGTTATACCATCATTTCCTTTTACACATGATTAAAATTAATATAGCAATTTTACAAACTGAATGGCACCACAAAATGCCACAAATAACTTCATTGAAGTCAAGGCAAAAATAGTTGTTGCCAAGCGCACTAATTTCAAATATTTGAAATAATTTTGGTTTTGATTTTAATCCCAAATGACTATTTTCTTACATCAAAGTTCCAAATACTCAACTTTATGATTTCTAATTTTTATGATTTTTTTGAGATGTTTATAAATTTTGAAAGTCAGTTTCAAATACAGAATTGAAAACTGAGTTGTCATTGTCAAGGCTTCATACATTTAAACCATCACTTTGTTTAGAGTATTGGCAAAATGCTAAAAATAAGATAAATTTGGCATTGCAATGTTTACCCAAAATATCCAATAAAGACAATGATTGACGTTTTGTATAGAAATCCTTTTTTCAGGTTTTCTTCTTTGCAAAAGAAAAAGCTCAATGCTATTCTTGCAATTTTTTGAAGAAAATAGATGCATATGAGGAGTTGCTCATCCAACCGAATACATGGCATTGCTCATGTTTTGCAAAAGTATGTCAGTATAAAGTCTCTCTCCACATTTACAATATATATCTGTCTTTTTCCTATCATCTGATGTTTGGCTTCATTGGAATGCGTATTAATTCAAGAATCATGGGCTAAAAATCGAAGAGAACATCATGTCATCCAGTATGAGTTAGTTGCCTAACCCTTGTAGAAAGAGGCAAGCAGTTCATTGAAAAGGATGAGCACCAAACTGTCCATATCAACCAGAATTTTCAAATCATTAGTTGCACACAATCGTTGAAAGGCCACAAAACTCGGTGCAAGATATATTAATGACTAGGTAATAATAAAACAGGTTGTCTCGAGTTTTTTAACTGAATCAAAACTCAATTACTAAGACTTGATGAGTATATTTTAAAAGCTGCCATCTTCATCTAATATTTAGATTTGTACTAAAGCACTCTCACCACCTGGTTGTGAAGATATTACAAGTCCCTAGACTCACAAAGTTCTGTCCCATCTTTAACATGCAAACAAAGCCAAAGTTGTCTGAAGTAATTGCATATCATGGCAACACTACTACTTTTAAGAGTTTTCTCATTTGCAATCAAGCTGAAGAAATGATAATCTCTCTTAATGTTTCAAAAATCAACAGCAAAGACAAATATGACCATGCTCAGTGATTTCTCATCTTTCATAGAGAATCAAGAAAAGTACGTGTAGAGCTACAAGTTTATGATACAATTTGTACAGGTGTTGCAACCAGTCTCTCAAGCAGCACTTGAAAGATCAATCCAGTTTGACATGTAATCAGTATGAACAAAAAGATGGAACTTTTTACTTCTGGCTGAAATTCTCCTGTTTGTCATCTGGCTTACAGAATGCCGTTCCTCCCTGTGTAGTAGATAAAGTAACGAGAGTGCTTGAGACATAGGTAGATATTCTATTGAAAAGTTTAATTATCAATAATAATCACGTGTTTCTCAGCTAGTCTATGTTTTGAAATAGATCATAACTTACAAACACATATTGTAGATGTCTTTTCGACGCTTTTGAATTTCGTCACTCTTGAACCAATCTTTGGTGAGCTGGAAACAACAATTTTCCTGGTTACATCTAAATGTTGTGTCCAGACTCCAAACAACAGATTTCATTGAAGGGAAGAAATAGAAGATATATCAATACTTACAAAATAAGGATAACAACCATTAGATATGCTGAAATTCTCTGGAGCCGATTGCAAAAAGAGATCAATGAAATGGAGCAGGAAAACGCCACAGTCATTACCATTTGTCTGCTGAGGCGCCTGCAATGAATGTCACATTAAATGATCAGGTTGAGTCACTTTTGTGACAGAACATGAACATGAAATGGAACCAAACACAGATACAATTTCTAAAGATACAATCAGTAAGAATTTATTACATCGGGAACCAAAAGAGGGATCTTTGCAATTATTTTGTCCCCGTCCTGCTTGCCTTCTTCTTTATGAATATCTATGAGGAACCTATAGAAGTTATGTCAAAACATCCTCGTGAACTGGCATATAGGGAAGTTAAATCCTACATGTACACTACAGCTGGTGAACAAGCAAATGACAAAACCCTTGGTTTTCTTTTGAAATTGGTAGGACCGACTTGTTTTCATAAACACCAAAAACAAAAGGATAAATTTTGAAGGATAAATAACGGAACAACTGGCAACAATTAGGTTGTAAAGGACAAAGTAATGTGCCAAGAGTTCATACTCACTTTCTTATCAGGGGTTCAAGCCGATTTGGATTTGTTTCCTTCAATGAATCCAAAAGCAACATGCATGGTGTCCTTGTTGGGTACCGAAACCCTCTCCAAAATGACAGAGAATCAATAAATTCCAATGGCTCCTACACATGAATGTGAATCTTTCAGACTTTCATTACACAAACACAACTTTCTTTTCTGACTGCAAGGTCACGAGCCACTAGATATCCATCTAAAGATCACAATTGTAGAAAAGATAAGAGAAAGGAAGATTTTTCTCCAGAGATAAACAAAGATTAGAAAGAAGGAAATACATTTACAGTACCCGTGAACTATCGGAATGAAAACGTATTGCGTTGCAAAAATACTTTTTGCCTTCGTCCATTTCAATACGTTGAAGGATAATGCCTCTTCAAGATACATTGAAAACCACAAACAATCCAAGAAAGTACAAGACTTCTGTTTAGCCTCGGGTAGATTCTTCCACAATCGCCTGCACGTGGAATGAGATGCACGTAAATTTATTAGCAATACTTGCCATATGACTACTTTTTTATATAAAAAAGGTCAAGAATAAATTCATCCAAAAAAGAATGTATCACTTTTGACTAATTTCAATTTTGACCAATCAACTTTGACTATTAGTAAAATTTGGCCAATATGTTCTGTAAAATTTGTAAAACAGAACGAGCATAAATTTTTGTCTTCACTTGACACAAAGATGATTCTTGTTTGAAGGATAACAAAGATCGGTTAGTGTTCTATGTGTTTCAAGAAAATGCAGCTTTTTCAAAGGGTAGTTTGTTCGCCTTCAAAAGCAGGGCAAATTGACATCTCTTAATAAAACGCAAAACTTGAAAGTAAAGCAAGAGCGAATGCAAGACGATGTAGAAATGAGAATACAGGAGTCACTTCTCTTAGTTTCCGCTGCTTTGGACAAAGTCCTATTCTTTGGGTGCACGACCACCTGTTAAGAACTCTTTTCAGTATAAAACCCGTTAAGATGGACTAAATTCTCTAATGTAGATTGAAGTACTTCAACAAACATATAGTACCAGCAAACTTTACAGAACCAAACGTGATTTAGTTTATGAAACAAACTTTATATAGAAGAAATAAGTTGGTGTCATCTGTTAAACAAAAGGGTAATAGCAGACAGGTACAGACTCTGATTAACATATAGAACCAGCAAACTTTACAGAACCAAACGTGATTTAGTTTATGAAACAAACTTTATATACAAGAAATAAGTTGGTGTCATCTGTTAAACAAAAGAGTAATAGCAGACAGGTACAGACTCTGATTTGAGATCCTATCGACATTACAGGACATGGGCGTGGAACTGTATGTAAAGGGCCTACAAGATTTCACTTTCAGAGGCTCAAGCCCAGCCAAATTAACAAGAAAAAGAATTTAAAAAAAATTATGGCAAACTGGGATAAGTAAGAATTTACTCCATATATTTGTCAATGATGTTGGTATCGAGGTAATCATCTAGCTTCAAAACTTGATTTCTACGAACTAGTCGCACTCCTTTCTTCTCTGCCCAATTCCTAGAAGACCAGTGTTTACAAGTTTCTTCCTGTACATCGTCTACATCGATTAACAGACCCGTTGGCATGTGTGGAGGATGAATCTTCTCAGTCCCTCTTACACTTGAAGATTGCAGTTGACTTGTTGTGGAGTGTCCATCTTTGCAATCCACGATCATGATTCTACAATTACAAGCAAGATCTCTTTCATTTAATGGCAAAGCAAGGGCATACCTGTTCATCCTTTTATTTGTCGGGTGAACAGGGCCCTTAGAAGTGGATTTTCTTCGAACACTGTCGTGCTTGTTAGCTCTAATATTGCCCTATGGTTGAAATCGAAAGTTCACACATTGTTCTAATATTGCGATTTTTGTTACTCTAATTTCTCCTTCCGATTGCCCATACTTCTGTTGGTTTCAGGTAAATTTGAAACTACTCGAATACTAAAAGCTATTGTTGAAATCAAAAGTTGACACATTGTTCTAAGATTGCGATTTATGTTACCGTAATTTTTCCAGAAAACATGTTCAAAAAACTAAGACACTTACATTAACAAAAGTTGTGAGTGATCCTTTCTCACATCAAACCAGGCAACTCGTACTGTAACTTTCTTGGGAGGACAAGGGAAATCATAATGGATGAGCACAAGAAATGTACACACCATATAATCTGAAATGAAATGAAATTAGTGGAAGGGAATTGCACTCCGTGGTTACAGCTGCCGCTAAAGACACATACCGTTCGAAATATTTCCCTATCGATTGCCATTGATGGACCTCCTCGTAGGGGGTAGTGGATTTACACGTGATCCTTCACTAGGCGCCTCGCCCACAAGACTTCGCCAGCGCTTAGCTGGAGCCCGCGTAGAAGCCCTCGATGATACGGTGGTGGAAAGGAGCAGTGTGCCAACAAAAGGTAAGGATACCGATGACCCAATTCACCAGTTCTTTACTGTTAGACGGACAGGCTGCGTTGGGTAGACGACTGGCTAGGTAGACGGACGGGCTATGCTGGCTGTGCTGGGTAGATGAACTGGCTAGGTAGACTGATGGGTTGCCTTTTTGGACGGAAGAGAATTGTTAAATCATCTAACAATAGATCTAATGGTTAAGATTAGGACAAGTAGACATTTAGGGGAGTTCATTTTAGAGGAAAACACCTTACGGCGTAAATATGAGGTTGTTTGTATTTTTGAAAGCTATATAAAATACATAATGTATGAGATGTAACATTTTATGAAGTTGTTTTGGAGGTTTGGTGACCAAGGTTACAATTTGAATAACATATCACTCTTCAATATTTGATAAAGCTCTAATGATGCACCATTGGGGAGAGCAACGACCCCTCATTCAAGACTATAATAATCAATCACCCCTCTTAGCAGCAACTGTACAAATTTACCAATTTGATAGTTAACTAATATTCTAATGCTTCAATGGACAAAAATTCAATCAAGAAACAACCATCAAGCTCACCCGCAGATCAGGCTTCAAAACAAGAGAAACCTACAAGCCCTTTGCTCTCACATACCTAAGAAATCCCTCTCCTAGAAATCCCTCCTCAAAAACTAGGTTCTATAGTTGAATGCACGAACAGAAAATAATGATTTTTAAATTTATATCATCTTGGATTTTATAATCACTCCTTATCATTTGGATTAAAAAAAACTACAAAATAAAGTGAAAAGTGTATCTTAAGTTCGGACCAAAATGTTTTTTTAGCGTGATCTTCAACAACAATGAAGATCAGGATTGTATCCTTCAAGGAGGTCCATATTTCATAAGCTTGCCAAGCCTTTTCATGAAACCCTTGGTTCCAAGATTTAACCCAGGAAAGGAAGATTTCATGTTCTTGTCTTTTCGGATCAGGTTATATTCCTTGCCTCAAGAATATCGGGATCCATAAATCATAGCTCGCATCGACAACAAAATAGGGAAATACGTCATGATGTCAAATATCACAAAAATTGGAAGATACACTTCATACGCAAGATTATGTGTGTATATGGATCTCACACAACCCTTACTAGCAAGCATACACTTGAGTTGTGAAGACATAGTTTAGTACCATTCAATTGATTATGAATAGATCTCCTTCCGGTGTCGTCATTATCATGCATATGACCACCTCTTTAGGGATTATGTTGCTAAACCACCTCATCAATTGGATCCAACAAATACATCAGTCAATTAGCCCTGCCTTCAAGGCATTGTCACCACAATGTTGGGAAAACAAAAAGTAGCTCAAAGGAAATGAGAGAATTTCAATCCACAAATTAATTAAGGAACGAATAGATACATAGTTACCCAACATTTAGAGGATGAAAATAGGTCGAGCCATGAATCACCGTCAACTGAAAAACCTTTAGAACAACCGACTGAGGGAAACCCAAGTAGTGCAAAACTAAATCTAGTCCCTCCAACACAAGAAATACCTTCCATCAAAAGACCCCTACCCCAATCGAATAAGTATATTTGGAGGACCTTGACTTGCAAGATATGGATTTGTAGCAAATTGAAAATAAATGGGAAAATAAATATCCTGTGGCCGTTCCTAAAGAACAAACCGAAATAATAGCAAGATCATATCTTCTTCATCAAGACCTACCCCTTCATCAAGTATATGAAATAGGTACTACCCTTCTTGCTCCAATTCCTTTTCTTTGCAAGGAATCAAATGAAATGCACCCCAAGGCTACTCCATCTCAATGAAAGAGCCCAAGAGGAAAGGAAGAAAAACCAATAGGAAACTTCTTCAAGGTTTAGGAAAATTCTTGGTTAATTTGGGTAGAGTTTCACCCATGAACTCACTCTTCCCTCTCAAGTAAAAATTATAATGATGAAAATCATCTCATGGAATGATAGGGATCTGAACAAAAAATCCAAAGGCTGAATCTTGAAGAGCTAAATCTCTCAAGAAAAATCAAACATGTTGTTGCTCGAATAAAGTTTTCCCACCATAACCTAAGTCAAATGATTAAGACATTATGGAAGAACTATGATTTCATCACCCAATGTGAAAGAAGGGTTTTCAGTGACCTTGAAATATTATGGAATCCTTCCATTGTCACTCTAAGGGACTCATTTTCATTGAATAGAACCTTAATAGACCACTTTCATCCTAGCAACTCCTTGCAATCTCACTCCCTTTCCAATTTCGATGACCCCAGACTTTCTTAAGATAAAACAATATTTATATCCAATCTCTCTATGGTTTCCTTCCTTGCCCACCCTGGACAATAGATCCTCAAAGAGGATTCCAATTTTAATAGACCTCTGCAGGGAAAGAAGACGGGCATTAGAAGGATGGAAGAGGAAGCTTTGATCGTCAGTTCTTTCATAGAAAATTGCAATATGATTGATATTCGTAGCTCAATAGTATCCACACATGGAACAATAAGAGAGGAGGATGGAATTAGGTGGCTTCAAGACTTGATTTCCTTCTCATCTCTGAATCTATTCTCCTAACAGGTACCAATTTGGAAGCCTCAATACTTCCAAGCCATGGCTGAGATCACTAGCCAATTGTGCCTTAGTTGGGGTCATCCTCTTTGCATTGTAACAAACCCTTTTGTTTAGAGGCATTTTGGCTGTGTCATCCAAACTTCCTCTCTAATAAGGAAACTTGGTGGGAAGAATCTATGTCATCCATCTCTAGGCATATAATGTATCACTTTCAAGAAAGATTAAAATTTACTAAGAAAAAAATTAAATGATGGAAAACTGAAGACTTTAGCAGCAGTTTTAAAGAAAAGCTCAAGCTAGAGGGAGAAATGAAAACCATTCAAAAAGCCATAAGTGCAGAGGGTAGAACAAAATAATTGAAGGAAATTGAAGGGAAATGGAAAATCAATTATAAAAGAGATTGGCTCAAGAAGAAATAATTTACAAACAAAAAATCCAAAGTAAAATGGATCAAAGAAGGAGAGAACAATAAAATGTTCTTGTATAAATCCATGCTTAGCTGTAGTCAACAAAATCACGTAAATCTCCTTCGCAACTAATACAACTAGTATCTAGAATACCATGAAGATATCTCACAAGTACTCTCTCATCACTTTATCTCACTTCTAAAAAGGATGACCCCTCATAGGAAAAATGATATTCAAAAGATAAGTCATGATATCCCTAAACTTGTCTCTATAGATCAAAATGCTCTTCTCTCCAAGGAAATCACCTTCCCAGAGGTGGAATAAGTGGTCATGAGTACACTAAGAGATAATAACCCGAGGCTTGATGGCTTCACAGTTAAATTATTCCAAGCTTGTTGGGATATTTTTGCAATATATCTTTGGAACGTGGTCAAAAGCTCTTTTTCTCCCCCTTGCTCTCTGACATTGATGCAACTTTCCTCTCTCTAATACCTAAATCCACAAAAACATATTCTCCTTCTCACTTTCATTGTATATCTCTATGTAATTTCATTTCTAAAATTATTTCTAAAACTATTGTGAATAGGCTCAAGATACTTCTCCCCACTCTTATCTCCTCTGAGGGAACTAGCTATGTTGGAGGGAGACAAATTCTAGACAGTATCATCCTATTTCAAGAGCATATCCACTCATTTTTCTCCTCCAAATAATCAGGAAATATATTAACACTAGACATGTTAAAAGGTTTTAACAAAATCAGTTGCAATTGCATCTACCATATTCTTAACGTTTATGGATTTCATGAAAAATGGGTGCCTAAGGTGATGGCACTTATATCGAAAGTATTCTTTTCAATCTTGATTAATGGCTATCTCTCTCCTAATTTTACCATGTCCAACAGTATCAGGTAAGGAGAGCCTATCTTTGCCTACATATTCTTGTTGTTTCTTGAAGCTCTAATCCATTCCATTAAGAATGTGCTTCATCAACAGTGCCTCAAAGGTCTCCCCCATAGCTTTGACCAACATTGCTTTTCCCATCAACAATTTGTGGATGACACCCTCCTTATGGGACATCCTTCCATCTAGGAGGCATAGGAATTTAAAATAATATTACATACCTTTGTTGGGGCCTCTAGTACAGTTATAAATAAATTCAAGTCTCATATTTTCTTCTTCAATACCCCTCAAGCTATTCAACTTTATATCTCTTGTTATATGGGTTTCAAGAAGATCTCCCTTCTCTCCAAATATTTATCGACTCCTCTCACCATTAATCCCCTTCACGTACTAATGTGTGAAAGAGCTACCTCTTAAATTTGAGTCAAAGCTCTCAAGTTCGACCTTCAAGGCCTTCAAATTGATAAGGCATTGCATTCTCCTCAAATTTGTTCTGCAATCTATGCCCACCTACCTTCTATGAACCCTAGCTACTCAAAAACCATACTTAACAAGCTTCATAATATTCGATGCACTTTCATTAGGGGGAGATCCAATATTGACAAAAAATGGCCCTTAGTTGCCTGGAAAATGTTATGCCTTCCCAAAGTTGGTGGGGGTTTGGGATCAAGAGATCCAAGAGTCATGATCCATGCTTTAAACGTGAAATCTTGGTGGAGATTGTCAAAAAATCCCTTAGTGTTGTGGTGTAAAATGTGGTCTAATAAATAAGTACATGGCCTTCACTCTTCTCAACGGGTTAGAATGTTAGAAGGCACATGAGGATCTCACATATGGAATGCAGGCTAGGATAAAAAATATCTAATTCGGGACCACTTCTTTTTGGAAGTGTAAAATGCTATGACAACCATTTTCTAGGAGGATTCACGGAATCAATGGCCTAAACTTTCCTCTTTTCCCAACTCCCTCTCAATCATAGATAGTTTGTAGCAAAGAGGCATTTCATTGCTTTCCCACTACTGGGATTCCTATTCCTCTAACTCACATCGGTATCCCTCGAATATTCAATCACCAACTTATGGAAGGAATCATTGGGATGGGAAACAACTTCTCCAAATGGTATTGGCCACTTGAAACATTGTATTCTAGATGCATGTTGACATTATGTGATAGGGGTATGGCCCATTACTGGTTTTCAATCTCATAGAGGCATGAAGAATCCTAATATAGGCGCAATTGGTGGCACCCAATCCTATATGAAAACATCTTTGGAAACTCGAGAATGGGCCCAAGATTACCTTTTTCCTCTAGCTACTCTTAATAAATAAAACTTTAGCCTAGGATAAAATTCAAAAGAATGGCTTTCAAAGTCCCTTAATATACAGGTTATGTCACGCTCAGGTAGATGATCAGAATCAACTACTCATCACACTCTTGTTCTCCTCAATACTTTGGGAACAACTGGCGATTTCATTTAGAAGATCCAATCTTACGTCCCAATCTATCTCGGCCTCACTCAAAAAATAGAAATACTCACCCTTGGCTATTAATTATAGGATTCATAATATTGAACATTTGGAAGGAGAGGAATTCTTGTATCTTCAAAAAAATATCTTCCTCATTTGATGAGGTCTAGTAATTCATCCTCTCTCAACTTCAAGAGGCAATCACCTCTATGCATTTGGCCTCTTAATACTGGGATTGCCATCCAACAAAGTATCTCTTCTTGTGCCATCTTGGGATCAATCCTCAAATAACCATCTTCCCTAGAACTTTTACTACTCCTACACCTATTAGCAGTTAAACATAGTTTCCCCCTCCTGAAGGCTTCATAAAGCCTAATTTTATTGGAGGATCTCACAGTAATCTAGGCCTTGCTAACTATGAAAAAGTCTTTAGGAACATTTGAGGACAGATTCTTAATATTTATGCATGTAAACTTGGTATCACCTCCAACAATGAAGCGGAGCTACGTGGGCTTGGAAAAGGTTTGATTGTTTGTTTGAAACACAAATATAATCAAATCCTAATAGAAGGTGACTCCTTATTTATCATTTTAATTTTGAAAAAGATCAAAAGTGGCTTGCCTCTCTCCAAAATTTCAAGTTGTTGGTGCATTGAATTGCATATCATCAAAGTAGCCTCACTTCTCAAGCATGTTCATGCTCCCATGCTCTCACATCTTCGTCACTCAAATAACAAGTTGATACACCATCTTGACAATTATGCTCTTGACTTTGACAATCCTTCACTTGATTCTCAACGGTCTCAATCTCTTTCAAATCAACTGGAAATTTATCTATCACGATCACTCTCTAGGATTTCTCACCCACAACAGGTGATGAATACAACTATATGTCACTATCATAATGGCAATACCTAAAGTCAATAGCCACCTAGCCTTCAAACATTTCTTCTTGGGCATATGTACAATTTGTTAAATCCTCATGTGAGGTGGGCATTTATAGGCCTTGGGTGGTTGTAGCAATTGATTTGTAGGTTCATGATGACTATTAATTATTATTTAGAATCTCTTCTCATGATTATGGTAGAGCACAATATCACACGATGGTGGTTCCTTTCCTAACATATGCCTATGTTCGTAGTAATCAATACTATCAATCTTTCTAAGCATCTAGATATGCTAGTATCAGGTATCCATTCTTGTATTTTTCATCACTTTTATGCACTCCTTGGCTAGAGAAATTATAGGCATCTATTGGTTCTAGTGGGCTTGTAAAATTTGTGTTGCATTGCAGTTGTGGTTGGGTCCTCTTTCTCTGCCATAATTCACATGGATTCTTCATGATTCAAGTTTGTCTACCCATTTTACGCTAATATTTTGTCTCTCAAACTAAATCTCCTACCTCATCTCAATTCGTAGAATCCTTTGATAGGCCTTCCACTATTTTTTGCCTTCATTTTTAGCTTTGGCCCAAGCCTGGCTATCAAAAATTGTGCAGTGTTCATACACATGGTGGAATCCTTCAATGTTTGGTTCATCAGAAGTTTGTTAGTCATTTACATAGGTATCAGATACATTGATTTGTAGCAAGCTTTGGTAGCGAGTTAATGATTCAATGTACATCATGTCGCAATAGGAACTCAGATGTCCTCTTTGCTATGTAGTGGTTTGATGATTTAAGCAGATGACTTCTTACAGCTCATGGTTCTAGTATATGTGTTTCAAGTGTATATAGTTCAAGTTATTTCAGTTTGCAGCTCATGAATTTGTGGTCTGGTTGGCTTATATGGGTCACTCAAGTTGCATGGTTCCAGGTAACTTATAGCCATTAGGCCTAGCCCTACTCTTATTCTTCTTGGATCCACCTATCCAAGTCTCACAATGGCATTCCTGTTAATCCACCAGTGCTCCTCAAATGCCTCATTTTCATGCTATGAATACTCCTTGGTTATGTGGCTATTGTTTTGAAAAGCAGGGCATACATGCCTGCTATCTCTCAGGATTCTTGTAAACTTATGTAATGTTTTCATTCCATCTAATGACATGATCAAGCAAGGTCAATGTAACCTCAAAAAATTAAAGCTACCTCAAAACTTTAAACCTCTTCTATGGGGTTGGTTTCCCAATGAGAAAACTAGTAACACAAGGAAATATCCTTTGTAATGCCTTATCTGTGTAATGAGAAGTTGAACTTTAAACACAAAAAAGAAAGAAAAAGACGACGACGAAAAAATAATATGTAGCAAGATTTTAGCCAAAACCTCGAAAAATGTCTAATTGAGCCAAGAGGCTCGTTCTACAACCCAATTTGAGGGGATAAAACGTCTAATTGAGCTATCTCTCAGGATTCTTGTAAATGTATGTAATGTTCTGATTCTGTCTAATGGCATGATCAAGTGAGGTCAATGTAACCTCAAAACTTTAAACCTTTACTATGGGGTTGGTTTCCCAACATGGAGACTAGTAGCATAAGGAAATATCCTTTGTAATGCCTTATCTAAGCAATGAGAAGTTGAACTTCAAACACATAAAAGAAACAAAATGAATAGGATTTGAGAAAAGAATATTTAGCCATATTTCAGCCAAAACCTCCAAAAACATCTAATTGAGCCAAGAGGCTCATTCTACAACTCAGTTTGAGGGAATGTGTAAGTTTGTTTGTCCCTCTTTGCCAATTTTAAATTAAAATAAAAAATAAAAATTTATGTTCTAAATAGAAAATATATCTTCTATAATTAAAAAAAAAAACTATAAGCTCTAAGTAATTAGAAGTAAAAATAATATGTGAACTTTTCAAAAATATTTCAAGACATTTACATAAACTATTTGAAGATCTATGTTAACTTAATTTTATGTGGAATATCATTTGATATATATATATATATATATATATTATATATATATTATATATATATATATATAAAGTTTTTATGGTTACAATTTTTATTTGGTCCTATATATACTATATTTAGCATTACAAAATACAATTTAAACAATGAAAAATAACACATTGTATTTTGCACTCTAAAACTAAAACTATACATAAAGAAATTAGATCCCCTTCTCCTCATGTTAAATCTAGATCTATAGTTACCGGTAGTTAGACAAAAATAACAAATAACAAGCCTACACCAAAAAACGAGCCTGCACCAAAAACCAAAGAAAACTCAAAATTGGGTTCAATCCATAGATAAGATGACGAAGACTAAATCTTACATCCATTTCTGTCGATTTCTATTACTCAAAATGGGAACCCATATATACGTGCCCTATTCAAAATTTAAAACTTTGCTACCTATATGCTTTTAGCTGCCTGTCATTCCTTTCTCATGGGATGCATGCAGAACGGGATGTTGCGCCAAAAGATGACTTGCCTACAAACGAACTTAAGCGACTGAAAAATAACATAAACATTCTAATAATGAGTAGGTCACGTCATGTAGGCAAGTCATTCTTGGCTCAGTAACCTGCTTTACATCTTCATGCGAGGCTTCCCATCTATACCAGTCTGCCATTAGAGCAGAGCATGCAATTAATATCACAACGGGGATGACCCCATCGCAATGTCAAGGTCAATACACTCCGACCTGCTATATTAAAAAAACCAAGAGTCGAAATAAAGCAGAAGTCCATTTTTTGAGTGTAAATTATTCCTTTCTTTTTCGATTCCGAATAATAAATTAGTCTTCGATGGTACACTGTCCCACATACGGAAAGAACAAAGAGGCAGATTTCTTTAGATGGAGGGTAGGAATTGCACGATTGCATGTGTGAAGTCCAAGGGGAATATAGATTTCAGAAGTTCTATATTAAGAATAAAAGCAACATCCAAATTTAACTTCCACACTATGCTCGTTCACAGTTCTCCGTGCATAATGACAACATAAATTATTTAATCGTTGATGCTGCATATCTCCAGATTATGTCAACGCTTTAATAATGTTATGTAAAGATTCGGCAGGTGGCCATTGATTAACCAATATGTGTAATTATTTTAGCAACCCTAGCGAGCCCATCTCTTGAAATATTTAACCAATTAGAGAGACTCTGATGTAAGTAATGAAGGTAAGAATAAAGTAGACTCTGCATTGCTTAACCAGAGAATCTTCCAGATCAATTATAACATAAAAGCAGAAACTAATATTTTCCAATTCTACGCATACTTCCTGAATTCGGGATAAAGGAATTTATGACCATATATATTTTAAATGTATTTAGAATTGTCACATGGTCATGCAAGGGGAAAAATATAAGTTCATATTTGTACAGAATAATTTTGAAACGTGAAAGGTGGATGGATACTTTCAATATGGCAAACAACAGGACACAGATCTAACAATCGACACATCTCACCTGGCTTAGGTTTTTCTGCAGGTTATTTTGATGGAGTTACATAAAGAGGTGTTTGCTTATGTGGTGTACTTTTTTCTGCAGGTTATTTTGATGGAGCTACATAAAGAGGTGTTTTCTTATGTGGTGCATAGTTCAGAATAGATCACACTTTTTCTGTAGGTTATTTTGATGGAGCCACACAAAAAAGAGTTTTCCGATGTAGAGCCTGGCTCAGAATAGATTACAAGTCATACTATAAAATTTCTCGGAATGCAGAGGCAAGTACAAATATGCAGGTAGAGACTTTGACACTATGAGGGTCATTGTGGAGACTGCACCACACTATGGAGGGCATTGTGGAGACACCAAGAAATATGTGGGCAGAGACTGACATAGTGAGGAGTGCTTTGGTTCTCTAAAAGATTGGCTATTGACAACATTCATATATAGGACTCGAAGTTTCTCATTGACAAGATTATGGCCAATTTCTTAATTTTTACTCCAAATCTTAATGGTTTGATTTCTTACATCTACAGCCTCAAAGGGTACTGTGAGCATATCACTTTACAACATATTTTCAAGTAATCCAATTTAATTACTAACTCTGGCAAAAAAAAAGTCTAACTAATCATACTAGGTATATAAATTTTATATATGAAAAAAAATACCATCAAAGAAGAGAGCATCATTTTACTCCCCTAGAATGGGGAATCCATTTAGTTACTGACTCTACCAAAAAAAAGTCTAACTAATGGTACTGGGTACATGAATTTTATATATATGGAAAACAATACCATCAAAGAGGATCACATCATTTTACTCCCCTAGAATTTGGTATCTTAGTTATTTAATCTTTATGATTAGCTAAACAAACTATCCCTGTTTATAATAAGATGCATTTTGAAAATCTCCTTTGATATATAGTGACATGTTTAGATATTTAGTATTTCTTTAACATAAGAAAAGAACCCGTTGTTTGTATACTGGAAAATGTATATGTAATTTTTTGACATAATCTTGGAAATATATGATTGCATTATATAAACCATTATTTTTTTATCTAAAAAACTCATGTCAAACTGTGACCCAAATATTATCCCCAAAAAAAACCAACACAATATAAAGTAAATAAGTATATATAAATATAGTTATTTTCCACTCTACTATTTTTTAGAATTTTTGGTCTTCATTCTACTTTACGTCAAGTCATAACATGTTGGTAGTATTAGTTGCATCATGCTTGAATAGTCATGATGGATTGGTTGTATTATGCATTGGAATATATACATTTATCTCAACTTAACAGACAATTGAGCATTTTTGAAGATTATTATTTTGCTTCTCATAATATATTTTTTTTGGGTAACTCTTGGTAGGTCTTTTTTCTTCCATTTATATAAAAACAAGCTGAATCCACATACTATCAATAGGTGGCCTCAACTTGCCCAGTGGGAAACCAAGTCTGTTGGCCACCTATGCATATTATATGCCATCCAAAATTGGTAAGTGAACAATATTTCTACCCAAGCTATATACACAACTATTTATAAACCAGTTTTTAACCAAAGTTTCCATAAACATGCATATAAAAAGAAAACCAACCACTAAAAAAATAGTAACCTGAATATAGAAAGAAAACCAATAGCTAAAAAAGTAGTAACCTGAGATCATGAGCTCAGTCTATTCCTTGGGTTCGTCTTAGTTTGGCTCAACGACTGTTGGATCTTCAGTTGAGCCTTCCTTCTCTGGTGTCATTTCCACGATACAGGGGATGTGTCTTTGTATATGGTCAAGTCTCGTATCTTGTTTACAAATCTGGAACTGTATGGTTTGCAATTCTCGTTTATAATCAGGCATATTTTTGGTTATCAATGCCATCCCCATGGGAACTTGCTCCATCACTTTTCCAACCAGCCTCTTCATAAGCTAGTACAAATATAAAGTATGTTTATATTGAGACATCTAACCTCTAGTATTGCCAGGATCAGGAATGAGGTCTCTCCACTCTTCCTTCTCTTCCTCTGAGTCCTTTTCCTTAACCCTGTCTTCCATCTCCTTAATAATTTTTCTAATCCCTGCATCTGTGTCTTTCATATAAGCCTTGGCTACTTCCTTCACAATCTCATCCATGGGACTTCTTCCCATCCTTTTGCCTAAGGTACCACTATCTTGAGAGTGTGACCCTTTATTTGTCATGCCTCTTCGACCGCGACCTCTGGCTACTTGTGCCATGTCTTCACTCCCTTTTATCTGTTCACAATGTGCACAATACTTAGTCAAGATAAAACCATTTTTACCCACCCAAATTCCCTTTGTTTCTGAGGGTTTCTATCTACCTAGACTCTCTCTCTTATGCCTGCACTCCTCTTTTCCCAACTGCCTCAGTGAACTTGGGGTAGCCCACCCCTTCTCCCTACTCCATCTTCCCTAATTTTCTTTCGGGTCTATGGGTACTGTCTCTCTGCCAATTCGCCATTCTCCCTCCTTAGTTTCTAAAAGGCTAACCCCCTCTCGAAGCTTCCCCAGGATAGTGAACCATGGGTCTGCCTACTGAAATTCTCTCCCTTTCTACCTTGATGGCTCACACCACTCCCTCCATTTTCAATGTTCCCCCCTAAGAGGTCATCTCCTTCTTTCTTCAGATCTTTCCTAATTTCCCCTCTCAAACTCACTCCCTTCTGCTGCTTGGGCTACCCTCCCCTACCCAAAATCCCTGACTAGAGAATTTTCCAGACTATAGGACCTCTCGACCTCATTGGAACTCTCTATTTTAACCTTTATATCCTTGGTTCTGAACTCAACAAGCCCCTCCCTATTATTATCTATACCCGCTCTCCTATCTTTCCACATAGCCAAGCTATCGGGCCCTTCTCTCTCTCGATTCCCGTATTATTTATACAACAGAGCCTATGCACAAGGTCGTTCCTTCCCTCCCTGACCCAAGTTTCTTACCCCTCCAAACATACTGCAATTTTCTTTTCAAATTACAGAGCAGAGACAATAGACATGCATGATATTACACTTCCTATATGCTAGATGTTTGTCTCGCTTCCCCATCACACTCCTTCTCTTCTCTTTCACTCTGACCATCCTTCCTTCCTTACCCCATATTTCATACTCCCTCACATCAACCTATTGTCCCATCCTTCTTTCACCACCTCTCCTCTTCCTGACATTCCTCACGCCATTTCTCTCGCCTGCTCTGTAGTACCTCTCCACGTTCTGCCTTACCCTCATGTGAGATACGGTAAGAAGTCCTCACACCTCCCAGCTTTTGACATCACCATTATGTCTCCTTACACACTCCATCACCCTGATCAGGGGGTCTCTTGTATTATATTAATAAATATATATAAGATAAAAAACCTTCTACCGTCACATCCAATAATATTAATTATTCAAATCTTACACATCATAACAACAATGTATACTGAATTTCATTCTTCTCTACCTTATCACCCTTGAAACCTCTATAATAAAGGCCTCCCTTTTCATCAATTACTGTTGTTTTAATTCTGTTTGATCACTGGGGCTACAAAGTGTCGCCTTGATCAATGTGCTAATTCTAATTTATGCTTTGATGGTCCAGATATTTTTTCAATTAAATTTATGGTGTTGTCAAAAAATCATAAACTTATTTTACTTTAACAATAATCGATATGTTAGCCATTTTTCATCTATAATTGATGAAATAGCATTAAGTAACTAATAACAAATTGTGGTATTGAAATGAAACATAGTAAAACCAACATGATTTTATCTTAATTTTTTGTTTATAGATTAAATGTGTAAATAGTTAAACAATAAAATAAAAACTAAAATTTGACATTGCAATGCCCAATGTAGAAATAAATTCATTGACATTATAAGTGATAAAGAAAGGTTGATTTCAATGTGTCGAATACAAATCGATGTCACATGTAATTAACACAAATTACTGTTTTTTTTTCAACAACCAAAAAATCGACATTATGATGGATCATACAATTATGCTTATTGCAATAAGACAATAACTATATTGACATCATAACTATCACGATGTGACAAACACAATGATGTTTTATTTTGTGTAATTAGAAGAATTATATTACAATGCATTAAATATTTTTGATGATCAAAACTAATGTTAGTACTTGTGAACTATAGTTATATTGCTAACTATATTTAAGTAGTTGAACCATATTTTATCATCAAACTTGGTCACCATGTATCTATGGTTAACAATAGTATGACATCAAATATTGGGACACAATGGAGAGACGAGTCTTCAAATACTACATGGTAATGGTATGGTAGAAGATTTCTCGAATTGCCTCTGAATTTTGATTCATGTGTGAACATTGTGTATATGGGAAGTAGAATCCGTTGAGCTTCCCCTTTAGTTGTAGGAGGGAAAATGGGATATTAGATCTTGTGCACAATGATGTGTTTGGACGTATGTCAATTTGATCACTAAGTAAGCTATGTACTATGTCTCATTTATAGATGACTTATCGTGGAATACATGGATATATGTCCTTAGGAAGAAATTTGAAGTCTTTGATAGGTTTAAAGAAGTTAATGCTCTGGTGAAAAGTTAGACAAAGAAGAAGATCAAGCTGTTGATGGCAGATAATGGCGGAGAATTCTACAAGTAAGAATATGAATAGTTTTATAGGTGTAATGTAGCATGGCGGAAGACTACTCCATACACACCTCAACAAAATGGAGTTGTAGAAAGAATGAGCAATACATTGATGGAAAACAAAAGAAGCATTCTCGGTGGTGCTCGATTAAGGCTGGAATTCTAGTAAGAGGCACTGGACACTACATGTTAGCTATTTAATAGATTACCTTCGTGTTGGAGGATAAGATTCCCCATGAGGTATGGACTGGTAAGAAACTATGTCTTTAACATCTGAGGGTATTTGGATGTGATGCATATGTATATGTTCAAAAGGAGAAAACAACCAAGTTGGATAAGGTGCATCATTATTGAGTGTAAGGATAATTTAAAACGTTATAAGCTTTGAAAGCCAAAAATAAGGAAGGTTGTGTAAAATACAGATGCAGTGTTCAGAGAGGTGAAATATGTTATTAAACATGAATTCCTATCAAAGGAACCTGAGAAGATAGAATTTCAATTGAAGGAGGAAGAATAAGACTCTACAACAGAATAAGAACTAGAAAAGGAAGAGCCACACACTCAAGTTTTGAGAAGATCAGTTTAAGAGAGAAGGAAACTAGACAGGTATAGTCCGTCTAGTTTATGTTCAAATTTTTCTTTATCTATTATTGATTATGATCCCAGAATTGTGAGGGAGGTAGTGGATTTAGCGGACAAAAAACATTGAAAAGAGGTCATGGTTTATGAAATGAGATCTTTAGTTAAAAATGAGGCTTGGGATCTGGTCGAGCTTCAAGTTGGAAGGAAACCCACTGGCAGCAAATGGGTGTTTAAAAAGAATATGAATACAAAATTCGAGGTGGAGAAATACAAAGCTTGATTGGTAGCAAAAGGTTATTCCTAGGTGTTGGGAATTGATTTTGGTGATATCTTTTCTCTTTTTTCCAAGTTAGCTTCTATTATATTACTTTTAACTGTTACTTCTACTTTTAATTTTGAGGTAGAACAGATGGATGTGAAGACAACATTCTTTGATGGGAATCTAGATGAAGAGATCTACATAAAGCAACCAGAAGGCTTTGCAATAAAGGGTAAGAGAGAACTGGTATGCAAGTTAAAAAAGCCTTTGTATTGGTTAAAAAAGTCACCAAGGATGTGGTATCAAAAGTTTGACACATATATATGGGGACTTGGCTTCACAAGGACCAAAGCAAATCACTATGTGTATTTTAAATTAATTGGTGGTTGTGTTATTTATTTAGTCTTGTATGTGGATGATATTTTTTTGATTCAAAATGACAAAGAAATTATCCGAAATTTGAAGACCGAGTTGTTCTCTAAATTGAACATGAAAGATATTAGTGTTGCAAAGTATATTTTGGGCATGAAAATTAAACAAGATCAGGCGAAGAAGAAGCTTTGGTTAAACCATAAGAAGTATGTTGGGACAATTTTACAAAGGTTTAATATGTAGGATAACAAACTGGTGAATGTTCCTATTCCTGTACGTGTAAAGTTATCTATCAAACAATGTCCAAAGGTAGAGGAAGAGGAAGAGGACATGTCATGTGTTCCATATGTGATTGCAATTAGTAGCTTGATGTATGTAATGGTTTGCACCAGACTAGACATTGGAGAAGCATTGTGAGTATTGAGTAGGTTTATGTGAGAACAAGGCAAGGAGCATTGGAAAACAATGAGGTGGGTTTTCAAGTATTTATGTGGCACTAATGATTATGGATTGTGCTACCAAGGAAGACCAAGATTGGATAGATTTTTGGACATACATTACTTTGTTGATATAGGATGGGTTGAAGATTTGGATGGGAGAAGATCTACAATTGGGCATGTGTTTAACCTATTTGGAGGAGTAGTCATTTGGACGAGAAAACAATAGTCTATAGTGGAGATTTCAATTGTAGAGGCTGAATACATGGCAAACAATCATGCAATCAAGGAAGTAGTTTGGTTACAGATACTGTGCAAGGATAGAATGTAACAACCAAAGTGAAATTTTCTTGCAAAATAACCCTACCTATCATTAAAAAACAAGGCATATTGATGTTTAGTATCAATTTTTGAGGGATATGGTTGAAGATAAAAAGGTGTTTCTAGTAAAGGTGGAAACACTAAAGAATGTTCCAGATGCATTAACAAAGTTTGTGTGCACTAAGAAGTTTTCTTGGTGTAGAGAAATAATAGCCATTGTAGCCATGGACCAATGACTAAGCTCTTGTGTGACCCTACATGTCAAAATAAAACAACAAGTGAGATAATGTTGGGTGTGTGTTATATTATTACCACATGTCATGCGGTTTGAGGTAACGCGCCAATTCCTTTTTATGCGGACCCAAGGATGAGGGACTTACCTAAAGATGGTGGATAGACCTACCCAATGTTTTTGTACATGGTTTTTGGGCATGATGGCTTTTTCCCATGGTATTTTTAGATCCAGTCAAGGGAACTATGGTTATGTTCAATATAGGGTTAATGGATTGGGGTTTATGAATCATTATCTAATGGGTCAGTAGAAGAGGTCAAGGGATGACTCATGTGAATGGGTCAATTGAAGGGTTACAATTTCAGGGTTACAACAAAAAAGGAAAGGGTTACAATAGGCATAAGCGAGGGTTACATTAGTATAAGTGAAGGAAAATGATGGAATAGAGAGGCTTTAATGGGCTTACTAGGGTTACAATTTCAGGGTATGGATACAATCCCTTAACAACCACTTGATGAATGAATGGTTGGGTGACATAAAACACTATGGGGGTAGATGATCGATAGAGAGCCATAGGTGGATTGCAATAGAAAGAACCAGCTACAGGTAGTGGGTAAATTGATTACAACGTTAACATCTTCTTTGCTTACACGTATTGGGTTGATCCTTGGTGATGATGGACCAGGAAGGCATACTAAATGTGGGTATGATATGTGTTAATGCAAGAATGTGGGTCTCAAGAATGCGAACAAAATGGAGATTGACTCGGTAAAGTGTGTTGGTCAATGTTGCATGTGATATGTGGTTGAATGATTAGAATGTGAGATGGTTTATATTGGGACATGATATGTAGGAAGGGGATGTAATGCTTTGACATGTATATATATGTATTGTAAAATTAAAGGAATATAATGAAAAATCAATATGGTATTCCCAGTTTTGGGATCTAGGGGAAAATATTTGTGTATATTTGTTTTATGTTCTCACCATTGTATATTTTTCTATTTTAAGAATTCATTTGTAGGTAATTTTTTTACAGGGTTAAAACCTTCAATTATGACAATATATTTGCACCTATGGCTTGATCTACAACCATTCTTTTCATAGTCTCTCTTTCTACAAGTCAAGGATGGACCCTTCATCAGATGGACGTGAAGAGAACATTTCTCCATGGCATGTTGTAGGAAGAGGTATATGTTGAGCAGCTACAAGGATTTGAAGTAAAGGATCAAAAGAAACATTTTTGTAGGTTGAATAATGAATTGTATGGTTTGAAGAAATCCCTTAGATCATGGTACACTCGCATATACCTTTACTCGGTGAAGCTTGGATTTAGAAGAAGCAATGCTAATCCAAACCTCTACTTCAAAGTATTCCAAGGTATGTCATTGATTTGGGTTTTATATGCTGACAATCTATTCTTGATAGTTAGTGATCCTTTGAGATCAAGAGTAAGAGGGAGTTAGCCTCAAGATTTGACATGAAGCACCTTGGACTCATGCATTACATTTTAGGAATTTTGGTGTGGCAAAGGCGCAATGAGATTTTCCTTTCACAAGGAAAATATGTTTTGATGTTGTTGCAGAGATTTGAAATGATATAATGAAATTCCCTTCCCACACTGATTGAAATGAATTTGACGAAGTTATGTGAGAATTTGTAGAACATGTTTTGGAAAATCCATTCGAGTATATATAGTTTATTAGGGCTCTCATGTTATTAAGGAACACCTATCTCGACATATGTTATGCAGTGAATACATTAAGTCGATTCATGACCAATATTCTCCATGAACATTGGATTGTTGCTAAACACATTTTGAGATAATTGCATGGGACAATCATGCTTGGTTTGAGATATTTTGTTGGAGATGTTCAACTTCATTGATATACTAATTTTGATTGTGTAAAAAGCATTGTCGATAGGAAGACAAAATATGGATGTTATTTTAGCCTTAGATCTTCCATAATACCTTGGATGAGTAGGAAGCAAAATTTTGTAGCACTAAGTACCACTGAGGTAGAGTACGTTTTTGGTAGCATGGGAAGTAGTTTGGTTTAGGAATCTCTTTGAGATATATTTGAGAAGGTCCTAGACACTACAATGATATTGTGACAACAAGAGTGGGATACATCTAGAAGATAATCTCATAATTTCATGACAAGTCCAAGCACATAGAGATATGATATAATTACATTTGAGACATGGTGTAGAGATGAGTTTCTTATCTCCACCGTATATATATAGATTAGAATATTACTGATATTCTCAGGAAGGCTTTTCCAAAAGGAAAGTTCTCGATATTTAGAGAGAAATTTGGACTGATCGATGTGACCCCTCCTGATAAGTGGCATCACTAATCAAGAACATTGAGCTAACTCTTCCCCCTTGTCTGAGCTTCCACAGTGAGGAATTGAAATGGAGGGCTCCTAGGGTTTAGGGATCTCTGGAAAATAGGGTATTACACCTATCTATTACCCATAACGTTAAATATGTGTCTCCGCTATCTTTTTCTATGAGGAGTACACCCCACTTGGCATCATACCAAAAAGTTGGGCTTGTTGGGATCACTGCTCCCCATCTGGCCAATGAGTTGAGAGAGTGCTTGGAGGTGTGTTATCCAAGATATTTATCATGTAGGTGTTCTACCATATGACTCTTAAGGGTCATCATTGGGAATATCATGAATAAATAGGATGGATCACGTATTGTATTGATTGATATAAGGTGGAAGATGTTAGATCCCCTATGTCATGACTCCTATTACTCAACATAGGGTGGAAGGTGTTTGCTTCCCTATGATATGAAATGAGGTGAGAGTGTCCCATATGACCTTCCTAATTATCCTAAGAGGGTGGGAGTTAATTCTACTATTTTATTCTTCTTCTTTAATTTAGAGAATGTTTTAGAAGATAGAGCTGAGCAGAGATGGGGCATTATATGACGATATGATACATATGGTTATTACATGATGCAGTTGGAATTTATAACTAGTTGAGATAAAGTGTTAATTTGGTAGCTCAACAAAAAATTCCAACCATGGGAAACGAGTCTTCTTTTGAGAGGACCAATTTTGGCTATTTAAGTGCTCAATTTAGATATGGGAAAGTGTATTTTTGAAGAAAATCCCATATGTGCACAAAAGGACAGGTCAACCCTAACATGAAATTGGACACCCTTGGATGCCTATAAATAAAAGTGACATAAATCTCAGTTAGGCATCATAAAACATCTTATTCTTCTATTCTTCATTGATGGGCTCACACAGGTCTGAGGTTGGGTCAAGGAAACTAGTTTGTACAAGTTTGATACTCCAGGGTCTGAAGCTCGTAGGTATGTTAGGGTTTTGGTTTCCAACTGCATGCTTGACATGTAGTTTTTTTTTACTATAACCACAAGCACACAAGATCATCCATGTAGTTTAAATTTTCAATGACACACACACCTCATCCTCCATGCAGTTGGACTCTAGGGTTACAATTTGACTTTTGACTACAATTGACCATAGACAACAGAAGTTGTATCTAATCAAGATTGATGTTGCGAACATATTTCGTAATGTTGTTGGGTTAACTTTTTTGAATGATTTTGTACTGGCTCATTGAACTCTCTGTTGAACATTTTATGACAATCTAAAAGAAAAATAATTTCAAAAGGTTTTCCTCATAATGGGATTTTCCGTGGTCATTGACTGAAATATGGTGTCTCTTATTGATGTGTTGATTGTCTCCTTTTTCATTTTATTTAAAATTCTTGTATATTCAACTATTTTTTAGGACTGGAAATATTAATTGTTATTCAAAAATTACTAATTGAAGAATTCAGTTAGGATAAAGTAATTGAAACAACATATAGTAGTTTGAAATTTAACAAAACCCTTAAAAATATCAAGCCACAACTTGCTAAGAGATACCAACCTCTTATAAATGAAGGCCACAACCTATTTTAGCCAACTTTCCTATTTTTCATACAATTTTTAGACTAAGTAATAGCAGGATACTTCTATTACATAAAAACATAAAAAACCTAGTGTATTGTCTCTTACAACTCCTTTCTCTTTGTTTTGTAACCATGCTCTTTGTTGCCCTCTTCTCTACACCTCCATCTTTGTTACACACTCTTAGATGCCCTCTTATCCACACCTTTATCTTTTCTACACACTATCATTCTACACAAGAACTCACCACAACACTCTTATTGGACATAGTGCACACTACAATATTAATTTCCATTCATCTTAAATGCAAAGAAAGCTATATACCATTATGTCATCCATTCACTACACGAGAGCATACACTAGCATGGCTCCCAATTCTACATTTACATCTAATTACTTGACAATTATAGCTATATTAAATTTTAGAATGGGATCTGGAGGCTTCTCGATGCTTAGAATTAGTTCTTATTCCACCTTGTCATTCAAAGAGATACTCTATTAAATTCTTCTTATACAACTAGGATGATTCTCCATTGCTCAATATGTAATTTGACATGACATTCTGATATTTTGGTTTGATATTCATTAACACTCTTTTGCAAATCATGGTCCTCATTCCATTCTTTATTTCCTTGCTTCTCGAATACCTACAATTGTCACTAATTCAAGTAGTGTTGTTTTAGCTTATCTCCATTGATTTATTCTCTAAAATCATGGTCCTTGGCTATCTCCATCAAGCACTCTTGGTAATCACCATTGACTCTATTAACATAAACCTATGCATTCAAGCCATTTATCATTGGTGGTTTAGTGTGGGACCCCCTTGTTTATCATTGCGATAAGAGTGGGAGGTGCCTCACTTTTAACTTAAACTATCAATCATGTGATCAATAGTTTGTAAAAATCACACAATGCAGGACCTCACTTGTTGTTAACCCACTGGAATGCATGCACCCTGACATTTTACCCTCTTGATGGTGGGAATGCATGGTACCAGAACTAGCTAAGAAATGGCCATTCTTTAATCTCGGAAAACAATGTTTGCCACCCCATTCATGTCATAGGTACTAATCCCCCTCTAATGTGCACACAACCCCTTTAAAGTAAGCCCTTAGTTCCTCCATTCAATATGACAATCCCTTAGGCCCTTTGTCACTTTAACACATGAAACCATGACCAAATTTTCTCTAGGTCACCCTTTTGGTAATCTCAACGTACTTAAACCATACGGACTAACCTTCTCCACCTATGGTCACATAGCATGCATAAAACAAAGTCATGGGATTCCCATTAGCCCCTAGTTTTCTTTTGAGAATATGTGTGTTGGAATATTGGTGTTGCCATTAATGTCACTTGATGTATGTCATGTATCCATCAGTCCTACACCATGTATTGAGTCCTATAAATTTCCTTCGAAATTTTTTCATGACGTCATATTGATTGTAGAATATTATCATCTTGTATCAAGTTCACTTGTAAAGCTGATCCACAAGGTTGAGGTCACTTGATGCCTTCCGTGTAATCATGAAGTCTATGCCTTATAATAGTATCAGACATGCTCTTTAAAGGTTTTTAGTGTATTTCATGACATGTCAAGGTGTCCAACTACTGGGAGAAGGTTTGCATATTGTTTGTGACATCCTCCTATAATTGTGCTACAACTAGCATCCACAATAAGCTTGAAACATGATTTTTTAAGGGAATATGCTATTGTCATAAAGGAAAGGTGTCTATATGGAGTGATTATGAAGGAAAAGTGTGTATGCATCTTGAAAGTTTTTTTTCCCTAAAAATTATCACATCTCAATCATTTTATGAGTTTTTATGATATTTTTGTTCTAGCTTTTTGTGAAAAAGGTCAAAAAAAGGTTAACTAACTTCTATAAGGTGGTTAAAATGGAGATTCCTTCTCATTAAATGAAGTTAGTGGCAACCTCAAGTCAAGGAGTTTGATTTGGACAAATTCAATTGTGTGAAAATAGTTGTTGAGTACTACACATTTTGAGTCATTTACTGAGTTAACTATCTTAGGAAATTATGAATAGGAGGTAGTTATGAGGCTAATTGGTTGGGTTTTTTGTCTGTGAGAGAGAGCGTGTTCATGGTGTATGAAGGAGAGTATCTTCAAATTTTAGAGGTTCTATATGACAATGCATAATTCTAGAATTATTTAGAGATCATATATCAGTTGAGAGCCATATATTTTTGTAGGGATTGAAGACTTATTTTGAAGCCAAAGTGTGGAGAATTATTCTCTTATCAAGAGAGTGTCTCAGTGGTGGCTAAAGCGTCTTTTATTGATGCTATCATTTGTATTTGCAGTTGTGTTTTAGACCAAATTTCATTTCAGCTCTAGAATTGTTTGTGCATGATGTTGTGGCTTCAAGCCAAGTGCATCTTTGAACTTTATATTGAAGGATTGGTGGCTCCAAGTTGGTAGCAGACAACTATTCTCATTTATAAGGAGTAGAGGCTCCTTTGCTAGTGGTGGCAAGCTGATGTATGTAAATGAGAATATTATGAATAAATAGATAAGAAGAAGTAGCAAATAATTCGGTGGTTTATTACCCTAGGGGCTTTCCACCTAAAATTGTGATGTATTCATGTGATGTTTCTTGTGTTTCATTTTTGCATGTTTCTCTCTATGTGGTATTAAAGTTTGAATTCTGAAAAGTTATTTATTTGTAGAAAAAATTTAATATCTAACAATATTCATTCACCCTTGCCCACTTAGTATTATTAGTTTCTAACGACATGCCTATTCGAGGTCCCCCTTTCTCTAAACTCATTAAAATATGAAGCCTTGTTTGTGCCACCATGTCTCATTGCTTCATCGCCCTAGTAAATTTGTATCTTGTCACATCAAAAAATGTTAGGAAGTATCCTCTAGGTTTTTGTGTCATGCGAGACTGAATGTCACATATATTGACCAATTTTGAGACAATCTGGGAGACTTATAACTATCAGCTCACATGCCATTGTGTCGCAATGCTTTGTCAGCTCGGACCTTTTTATATGCATTGCACCATAAACTCCCAACAAGTAATCGTGGGGCTTACATGTTGATATGGTGTCATGTTTCCATTTCTCAATCCAACGTGGTGGCTCCTTTGTGGTAACACATGTCACATGGATTTGGGCTACTTGACCATAGAAAATGCCAAAAACAAATGCAACATGTCATATGCCTAGAGTGCCATGTAACCCTGTGATGTCATTAATCACCATGGCTTCATAGTTGTCCTTTTACTATTGGTCCACATTCTTCCTTTCGCCTCTTGGTCCCCTTTGCCACCTATACCACAAGAACAAGCCAAATCTTGATTCCCTCGAATGAAACACTTTCTCCTCCTTTGAACACTTTTGGGGTTTTTTTGTCAGGATTATGTGTCCCAATGGGAGCATGGACTTCTCCCTCTTAATATTAAAACAAGAAACTCCACTCTACCACATGTACTCATGTGCCACCCACACATTGAATGGATAGTTTACACCCATGTCTTACATCACCATGTTTGACTTTCAGCCTACGAAGTTTGACCAACCATAACTTTTGATCCTCGAGGCATTTTTTTGACTTTATCATACCATTCGAAAATTATTTTTGTGCACAATCCAAATATGGCATTTCCTTTAAATTTTGAGTTAATATCATGAGGAAATATTCCTCCAAGGAATGAGAATCAAAGCCATCATAGTTATTTGGTTTTATATCTTCTTTACTTATCATGTTACTATGATCATTCTATATCAAAGACTACAATAACTATAGGAATCCACTTGAACTTAGCACATTATGCACCTACCATACCTTCCCATTTCATGTCAATACCAACATCATGCTAAACAATGTCCCCCTTTGGCATTGATAGCAATAAAGACCAAGCTCCCCATAAAACCAAGAAAGTTTATCTCCATCTCTACACTCCCCCTAACATCAGTAATCACTCCACTGTGAAACTTGTTCTTTTCCCCCTTCGACATAAATTATAAATGATGAAACATAACAAAGAGGATCACCTTGAAATAGTTCATCCTACCCTTTAATTGGACCAATAAGTTGAGATGCTCAAATGGTTCTCAAGCAAGAGGTTTTGTGAATATATCTACAAGATATTCATTAGTGGTTTCAAATTCAAGTAAAAAAAACATTATCATTAAATTTTTATCTTCGAAAATGAAACTTAATTGTAATATGCTTGGCATTAGAATGCATGACAAGATTTTTAGAGAAACTGATAGCATTGGTTTTGTCACACATGATCAAAATTGAATTATTCAATTCTACCTTGATGCCTTTCAAGGATTTTTTCATTCAAAGATTCATCAATTTGAAATATGTGGTTGCAACAATGTAATCCTCTTCGATTATAGGTAATGAGACAAAGTCTTGTTTATTGCTGAGCCAAGGCACAAGACAATCTCCCAAAAGGAATGTTTCTCTAGATGTGTTTTTCCTATTATCAAGGCTACCTACCAAATCAATGTTAGTATAAGATTTTAATTAAAAGTATTTAGCTTTGGCATACCATAGACCAATGTATGATGTCCCTTGCAAGTATGTGAATATCCTTTTTATAGCATTGACATGGATTTCTTGAGGGCAGGCTTGAAAACTGGCCACTAGACCCACTACTTGCATGATGTTTAGTCTTGAGGTAGTGAGGTCCAAAAAGAGTTTAATCATTGATCCATAGAATATTTTATTTACCAAAGTGGTTTCATCCTCTTTACATAACTAAAAACCAATGACCATAGGGGTACTAACTTGCCTACATTCCTCCATCCCAAATTTCTTCAACTTTTCTTTTAGATATTTGGATTGAGGGATGAAGATACCATTTTTAATTGATTTATGTACAACCTAAGGAAGAGAGATAGTCCTCCTAACATAGACATCTCAAGTTATTTTTCATTGACTCAGCAAATTGGTGTCTCATTTACTCTAAGTAATTTCCAAAGATAATATCATCTACGTAGACTACCATAACTAACAAATGATCATTTTCAAATTTAACATACAAGTTACTATATACAACCCCTCTTTTGAAATCTTATTGTTGAATATGTTTCTCCAACCTAGCATATCAAGATTTAGGGTCTTGTTTGAGCCCATACAGATCCTTTTTTAGTCTACACAAGTAATCTTATTTTTATGATATCACAAACCCTTCTAGCTACTCCATATATACTTCCTCTTCCATATCTCCATTTAGAAATGCCAGTTTCACATCCATTTGATAAACTATGATATTCATATGGTTGGCAAGGGCAAGAAATTTTTTGATGGCTTCTAATCTTGGAGTAGGTGCAATTGTCTTTTCAAAGTATGTCCCTCCTATCTGAGCATACCCTCTGTAGAAAATTCTTTCCTTCTTCCATATCACTTGGCCTTACTCATTTAGCTTATTTTTAAAGACCGATTTGGTGCCTACAACCTTTTTATCCCTAGATATAGGGAAGGCTCCCAAGTATCACTTTTCTCAATTTGGTGTAATTATTCATTCATTTCCTTCACCTAGAACTTGTCTTAACTTTCATCACTGATATTTTTGGGATCAATTTGTGATAGTAAGGCAAGATTAGCACAACTAAAAATGCTAAGGAATTTCCTTCTAGTATGAACACGAAGCCTATGATCACTAATAATTTGACTTTTTGGGTGTTTTTTTGCACATACCTAGAAGGATTTTTGGGCCTTTATGATGTACCTTCTTCTTTGTATCCATCCTTTACTTTTGCTTCTTCTTGATTTGAGAATTTGGAGGTTGAATCATCTTCTTCTTCACCCAAGCTCTCACTTTCTCTAGATATCTATGTATGTGGAAGTACTTCCTCTACTACAATACCAATGCAATCTCCAAACCTTTTTTTATCTTAATAAAGCACTTGTATCCTTTACTCTTAAATCAGTATCCAAGAAATCTACCCTCATGAGCTTGATATTCAAAATTTTGAAGATTTTTATCATTCTTTTGATATAACATTTTCTCCTAAATATTTTGAATTTTTTCAATGGTATTGGTCTCCGTTTTCATAACTCATAGGCATCTTATCATTTTTAGGCATGAGTTGTGTTTTAGTCAATAGATAGTGTTGAAATATGTTGTCATTAATGGAAATATGGTGATGGAAACGAGGTTTCCATTGATGTAAATAGGTGGCACAGGGGGACTGAGAGGGGGGCGAGGTGAATGGGATGGAACGCTCTGCGGTAGACCGTCAGGGTTTTGGTTGACCCTCTCACTGTAACCTGCTTACCTCTTTGCCCGTGAACCCGTAGCAACCTGTTAGTTATTTAACCTGTCTATTTTTTCTGGTCCATCTGTTGCTTTTAGGATGTCTTCAACTATATTGGGTGAATCAATGGAAACGGAGGTGGAGGTAGATTATTCTGAAGATCTGCATCCTGGTCAGGTTATATTTGGGTGCCCTAATTTTTCATCTGCTGAAGCTGGCACTAGCTACCCATCGGTCACATTGCTGCCTAATACCTCTCTAGTGGTAGCCTTGCTAGATCACCTCTCTGATCATCAATCTACCAGAAATTCCCCCCGAGGTTTGCCTCCTTTGGATCATCCCCCTCTATCCCCTGGTACCCTACATTTCCTATCGTCCGTTACTCCTCCATCGCCCTCTTTTGATCTGCACCCACACAACACTACCTTCTTCACCGCGACACCCTTTGGTCATCCTCCTTTGGCAGCTGCAAACCCTACTACTTCCCTTCACTCACCCTCGGGCTGTTTTGAGACTCTGGCTATTAGGGTTATACTTGATAAATCTATCCATTTGGAAGGCTCCCTGGATCCATTAGTGGATCACCAATCAGCTCCCCGTTCTAGGAAGAAAAGAACTAAGTGTGTTAAAGCAACCTCAAAGGACATCTCGATTCGTTTTAGAGAATCCTCTGCTATCGGAGAAGAAACTATCATGGCGAGCACCATTCTCGTTGGTCATGTTTGCAAGAGGGTGTATTCGGCGACTTGGCTCACCCAATGGGTAAAGGAAATCTGGGGAAGGGTCCTCAAGGAATTACATGAGGCGCAAGTTTTACCAAGAGTTTGGTTTTCCCTACATTTTGCAAAGGAGAACTATACAGACTTGGTGCTAGCCAGATATTGGCACATTGAGATGGTGTCGGTTCTATTAAAGAGGTGGAGTCCTCTCTTTGATCTTGAGAGAGAACAAATTGGGGCTGGTCCACTGTGGGTTCGTCTACGTGGGCTACCTCTACAGTACTAGTGTGAGGAGGTTTTCATTCACATTGGGAATGCTTTGGGGTCATATCTTGACTATGACCGAACGTTCATCGAGTCAAGCAACATAACCCTCGCACGCATCTTGGTATACTTGGATACCCACAAAGGATTGGAGGAGAAGATTACCCTGCACTGGGGGAAATATTAAAGGGTACAAATATTGGACTATGAAGGGGTTCTATGTTAATGCCACCGATGCCACAAGGTGGGGCACTTATTCAAGGACTGCCCCCTCAACAAGAAACAGGATGATACCCCATTGTCATCCAATGTACCTTCGAGGACAGTCTTACCAGCCACCTTGCATACACCGGCACTAGGACCTCCCATCAACAATCCTCGAAATGTATCAAGCGTCCCTCGCAGAACTCTCTCACCGCTGGTCACTAGATCTTAGGCTGCTGCTGAAGCTACCATTGCTTCGAGTACATCTCTCTCTCCTACTTTATCTTGTATTTCTCCTTGATCCTCTTTGCATATTCCATCCATGTCTGTTGCATAATGCACTTTACCCACTTCCCCTGTCTATGCACCATCGGTCCCCTCATTGCACTCTCTTCCCTCACCCTCCTCTTCTCCATCCTCAACTCAGGGGTTTATGCATCATTATAACATCCCCCACACCTTCGTACCCATGGTCCCCATTTAAAGATTGCTGGTTTGGGTCCTGTAACTTCAGGGTCGACTCCCTTGACTGCCCGGGGGAGAAAATCTTTCTTGTCTAAAGCTATCAGGCATGTTGGAGTGGAGGTGGCCTCTGGCTTCCAATCCACTATTGACAGGGTTGTTAGAGTAGCAACGCCCCTAGAAATCTCCCTCCATGAAGTAACTTTCCTTTAATTGCAAAGGCTTGGCTAGTGCCTCCAAGAAGCTAGCTCTGCATAGACTTTTTGAGTCTGTTCCTGTTGACATCATTCTCCTCCAAGAAACCCTCGGCCCAACAGATCCTATTTCTGTTTCTCTATCCTCTATTATCCCAGGGTGGATATTTTTGGCCATGGATTCTATTGGTAGATCGGGGGGCCTCGCTATAGGCTATAATCCATGAACCATCAAAGCTCAAGCTACCTGGGGAGGACAGGGGTTTATGGGCATAGACCTCTTCTCGGCCGACCTAGGGCATAGCCTTACGGTTATTAACATCTATGGCCCCTGCCAACAAAGGGATAATTTTTGGCATCATCTACTGGGACTATCTATCTTCTCTCCTAACAACATCATCATTGGGGGCGACGTAAATTTCTCCCTAGGATATGGTGAATCTTGGGGATCCATGGCCCAAATTGACTTGATCACAGGTTATATGATAGACCTTCTGAAGAGACATAACCTGATTGATGTCCCTATGCATAAACCACTCCCCACTTGGAGGAACAGAAGAATTAGAGAGGCTGCTCTTGCCTAGAGGCTAGACAGATTTATCGTGAAGGGTTCCCTTATTCAACAACTACATTTCTACAAACAATGAGTTGGAACTAGTGGCATTTCGGATCACTACCCTATATACCTAGAGATCTTGGGACCACACAAAAGCTCCTTTCAAGTTCAACCACGTATGGCTTTAGGATCCTACATATATCAACATGGTTAAGGAATTTTGGACTGCAAACCCCATTGATAGGTCAGAATCTTTGGCAAAAGGTTTCTACTCTAACTTATCTCAGCTCAAGTACCTCACTATCAAATGGGCCAAAGAAAACTACCAAAAGGATAACTCAACACTTTTGCTCATAGAACCAGAACTCTTCTCATTATTGGATGGACAAGGTTTAGGGTTTTCCACAACAGAGGACAAATCCCACCTGGTGGATCCAGAAAACCAAAAGTCAAAGATTTTAAAAGATAGAGAGGAATCCATTCGTCTTTGCAGCAGAGCTATTTGGTTAAAAGCAGGAGATGACAACACTCGGTTCTTCCACAACTATGCAAAAGGTAGAAAGGTCAAAAATACCATTTGGAATATCCCATTGCCAGAAGGTGGAGTGGCTGACTCCTTCAAAAAGCTCTCCCACCTGGGATCTTCACACTTCAAGAACCTCTACAGACAACCTCCTGGCTCGACCATTGCTGATATTATCAACATTGCTAGACACTTCCCCAGGTTTGTAAATGAGGATGAGGCAGAGGCTTTATATGATCCAGTGACACCTGGTGAACTTGAGGGCACCTTAAAATGGTTCAAAAAGTAAAAAAGCCTAGGTCTAGATGGTTGGACCATAGAATTCTATATTGCTTTCTATGAACTTCTCAGCCATGATTTACTAAGGGTTGTGGAGGAATGTAGGGTATCTGGGCCACTTTATAACGCCATCAATTCGACTTTCATAGCCCTTATACCCAAATCGGATTCCCCTTCTTCCTTCTATGAATACCATCCCATTTCTCTGTGCAATGTGCTCTATAAGATCATCTCCAAGATCATTGCAAATCGCATTTGACCTATCATGTCCCGTCACATTTCCCCGCAACAATTTGATTTCCTTGAACATCGTCAGATCCATGAAGCCATCGGTTTGGCACAAGAAGCCTTTCACACCATTTGGACCAGACTCCATAAGGCCATTATCCTAAAGATTGATTTGGCTAAAGCCTTTGATTGTCTTAGCTGGCTCTACATCAAGATGCTCCTCATCCACCTAGGCTTCCCCAACAATTTCATCACCTGGATCATGGCTTGCATCACCACCCCCACTTACAGTGTTCTGATCAATTGGTTAGCATCACAAATTTTTCACCCTGAACGAGGCCTCAGACAGCGTTGCCCTCTGTCTTCCCTATTTTTATTGATTGTCATGGATGGATTGAGTCAATTGATTGCTTCAGCTAAGAGAGATGGGGACCTGTGTGGACTCAAATTATCTGAGGACTGCTTTCTCACCCATCTTCTTTTCATGGACAATGTCATGATTTTTCTTGATGGCACCATTAGGGATTCTCGTACATTTTCTAAAATCCTCACCCTATTTTCATCTGCCACTGGGATGCTTGCAAATCATTCAAAATCATCAATCATTCTAACCAGAACATCTATCCATGAGTCTCAATTTGCTCGACAACTATTTCCATTCTGCATTAGCCCTTTTGATCATGGTCTTAAGTATTTAGGCTTCTGGATTAAGCATGTCAGCCAAAAGATAGTTGACTGGATATGGCTCATCACAAAATTGGAGAAGCGGCTTAACATATGGAGTCACCAATATCTATCTAGAGCTAGTAGACTTGTATTGGTTAAATCTGTCCTAGAGGCAACACCAGTATTTTGGATGGCTCTTGCATGGATTCAAAGAAACATCTTGGCAAGGTTACACCAATTATGCAACAGATATCTTTGGAATGGGAACCAGGAAAAAAGGATATTTGCATGGGTGGGATGGAAGAAGATAGCGCTACCTAAAAAATGGGGAGGATGGGGATTAAAAGACCTACCCACATTTGCACAAGCTCTTGTAGCAAAAATGGGGTGGACTTTACTCACAGTTCATAATCTCTGGACTAACATCACATATCACAAATATATTTGGCATCTGCACATTATGGATTGGATCCAACTTCCAAATTGGCCCAAATCTGACATCTCATCATTATGGAAAGCACTTCTAAACTCCATGCCTCTCATTAGGGACAACCTAGTTTGGAAAATTAATGATGGCTCATTGGCTCGTATCAGTTCAGATCCATGGAATGGGTGTGGAGGCAGACATCTATTATCTGAGGCCCTCATATAACATCTAAATTCACATGAGATCAATGTTCTAGTTGACATCACAGATCCACTCAACACATCCATCTTTGAACAACACTAGAAAATAGCACCTCAGATCAACCTACCACCCCGCTGGCACCAGGAATGGACCGATTATATAAATGCTCTGTCAAAATCACACATTAGGATCGAACAGGGTTTGGATGAAATTATTTGGCATCAATCTAAGAATGGAATATACACTCCAAAGGTGGGCTATTTAACGTTGATCTCTCATAAGGTTCTGGATCTGATCTCATTTTGGTGGAAGGCAATATGGATACTCACTGTGCCTCCACGGAAACAACTCTTTTTCTGGTATATCGTAAAAGGTATAGTTTCTATAGGTGAAAATATTATGCACAGAGCTATCCACGGGCCTATCTGGTGCACTCTATGTCAAAATGCAACAAAATTGATTCTTCATCTATTCCTGAATTGCACAGCCTTGATGAACCTGTGGCAAACTGTATCTGCATCTATACACTTTTCGGGCTCTTGGGAAGGTGATGATATTAATAGAGCATGGGAATCATGGCATAAATGACAGAAAGGAACAAAACTACAGAGCCTCCCCATTGTTATCTATTGGTACCTCTGGTTTTCTCGGAACCAGACTATATTCAATGATAAACCTGTGAGCTGGCCACAACTATTTTCTCTTACTATATCGACATACAATGATATGCCCAAGCCTCCCCAACCTCACACTCGAAGACCTCACGACCCTCCACATATTGATAAACGCACCCCTTGTGCTTTTTTTGATGGTGCTACACAGTAGTAGGGGTGCAGGGGTGGTTTTATCTTATACATCAGCAACCAACATTTCTATAAAGTCTGGATGGGTTTGGGGATTGGCTTAAATTTTTTTACTGAACTCATCACTCTTCGTCATCTCATGCATTTCACATTGGGACATAATTGCATGAACATTAATATATTTGGAGATTAGAAGATCATCATAGATTGGTTCAACAATATTACTGTTTGTCACACACATACACTCAGTAACGTTTTGGATGAAATATATAAACTGAAGGCACACTTTATTGATATTACTTGCAATCATATCTACAGGGAACACAACAGCAGTGCCGACCAACTTTCCAAGGAGGCCACGACACTACCCCGAGGAGAGTGGATGATCCAAGAGCAGTGCGGGTCAAATGCATACCAATGTTATCATCAACCTTAAATAGACCAACATTACCATCGAACGGTTAGCCCATGAGCTGCAATATCGAACAAATTTTTGATATCTTTGAACAGTTTTTTGTACAGTGGAGAACATCTTTATATAGGGCCCTGCATGACTAATATATACATATATATAGAACAACTATTATGAAAATCCTACATGATGTATTTGGTCATATACTAATATTATAGATCATATACTGAGCCCACAGAAGGCTAACTAACTCTACAGCATATGCATTGTGCATCTACAATATGTAATTTTTCAAGTTAATGAAAGATTACGATTTTTCCAGTGGAAAGAAAAGGTGGCACATGTATCAAATAAGGACTCAAGAAGAAAATTTAAGGAATAGGATGGCAGCAAAATGGTGTTGGAATTTGGAGCTAGTTTTAGAGTAGCAGACCATCTCAAAAGTAGGTGTAACACACACAGATGGAAATAGATTGGAAAAACATTCCCAATTCTATGTTGAAGATTGAAAATGGCCTCCTAGATTCAAGGATGAAGCTAGTCAAAAACTGGTCATGCCATGTCAATGTTAGTAGAGTTAGAAGGTGTTTCGATGAGCCCTTGGTGACTAGCCAAAGTTGGCACAAGTGCCAAACCTGACAAAAAATATTAGTAGAGAGGCTAATATAAGGACTAGGTTGATGAGGTTGACAGTGTAGTAGTGAGAACTATTATTGTTGGGTGTTGGTAGAGTCCACCCAGTGAACTTACCATGATGGCTGCACCCCATAAGATTCAAAGAAGATGTAAAAGATAAGCATCAGGACATAATAGAGCGGGTGTAAGACATGGAGCACATAGTGCAAAAGTAAGCAATTTATTGGCATATGAGGAGCCCACTTAATAGTTTGGCCTAACATAGGAATGCTGACAGGGTGAGCCCGATTTGTTTTTTAACAGAACAGAAGAGTTAAATACTAGGAGGGAAGTGTCAGCCCACGTGAAAATATTTTGACAAAACTTTGGGCATAAATCTTGATAGGCCTTGAGGCGTCAGGAGGTGTTTTCTCATATCGTAAATCATGTAGATCAATGGTAGGTAACCACATCAAAACCACTCATCCTAATACCACAAACAACTATGTAGTGGTGTCAAGGTATACGTTTTTTAATCCAGTGGTTTTTGTCAAAAGAATATTATAAAGGAAATTTCTCGCAAAACCAAGGCCTCATGACCCTTTCAATCTCCTCTCTGTTAGAGGATAAGTGAAAAAATGCAATTGGCCCAAACGACTGAGGATGATGACATTAGAAACAACCAATAAGAGCATGAAATGTAGCACTCGTGACATCAACATGACATCCTCCCATAGGTCAAAGCCCAAAAGGTTAAAGAGAAGTGCACCAGGGAAGAGTCGAACAAGAGGGAAAGGGCTAATTAGGCTTATGTCAGAGCTTATTAAGCTTGGGAGAAATTTTATTAGCCCTTTTTATAGTAGAAGGACCCCACTTGGACAACTCATCCTGTAAGGAAGACAACAACAATTTGTTAATAGTGCACATAGAGGTAGCATCGAGAAAAAAGAGTGGGGACATGTCAGACATGGATAGGTTGTTAGGAGTGGTAGCAAATGAGATTGAGGCTAGGTCAACCCCACAAGATAACTCATCTCACACAAATAACCCTAACAAGTTATAAAAGGGCGCAAAAGGGAATGCATTGGGAGAAGAGGTTCCAAGACACAGAGGATAGCGATAACCAATCAAAAGAAAGTGGGTAGTCCCCATGGGACATCTTGACCTAATGACAAGAGCCCTTTAGGTGTATAAAGAGGCACAAGCTTAAAGTGTTGGGAAAGAGAGAGCTTCGACGTAAGTGTTGGTCACAAGTCTCTTCGTGTATAGGTGAAACCAAGGGCATAGAGGCTATAATGATTTGTGGAAACTGTTCGAGACCTAAGCACTTTCCTGTGATCATTTCACATAGAAATAAGACTAATGGCATGGAGCCATTAATAAAGGAATTTGGCCCACAAAGGGCTTAAACAGGCTAAGCACCTGAAGCCTAAGCTAATGGTCATAGAGACTTGGTCTTATGGCATAAAATAGGTATAGCAGCAAAGTGACCTACATTCCGTCGATCATTGTCTAGTTACCTATTGTAACCATGATTGGGTGTATGCCCATTTTCTTTAGACCTTCTTTGAAAACAACTGCCTCCCTTTTCAATGGATTAGAATGGGCGACATTGCCACCAATATTTTATCAAGGCCACCAAAATTCATATTCTGGCATGTTATTCCATATCCTTCTACAATCCTCTGCAAATGAAGGTGTAGACACTCTGCACTCACACATGAGCTTCTAGTTACCAACCAAAAGATCTATCCAACCTATTAAACGCCTTACATATTTTCCAACAAGAGCTTTAAATTTTTTGGAAGTTAATCAAGTTTTATTCTTGGTCCCAAGCCCCTTCATATATGTAGTTGTAGGTGGCTTGCAAAAGAAATGAAAGTGATATATGTAGTCTGCCACTACCTTTTCCAATGGATGCTCACTGCTCAACTTTATTTGAATCGATTTTATTGAATTTGTTTGAAGTGGAGGTCACCATACAAATCTAATGAAATCTTGTTTAAACCATAGTGAAAACAATAAACCATTTTACATCTGGACCTCTATTACATGTGGAAGAGTGGTGCTTTTTTTGCTAGCTTGGGAATCATTTTATATCCAACCCCTATTTGGAAAACACTGAAATTATAGAGTAAGCCCTAACTAAATGCTCCAGAAAGTATGAGGATTGTTGGATTAGTTATGTAAATGATCAAGATTAAATCTCGCATTGAATTCTTGAAAAAAATTGCATGTTTTTAGCACTTCAATGCTATTGAAAATGACTGTGAGTTCATGCCTATAATCGGTGGTAATTTAGTAATACCTCCATTTTTAAAATGGGAATAGAAAGTTATAAGTTTGCAATAAGGTCATGATTGCATGGGTAAGGATAAGATTCTATTGTTAAATATTACACCAAGGAGCAACTATTTTGAGAAATTCTCTGAGTTTCATATATGATATAAGTTTAGAACTAGTAACAAAGGGTTTTACTTTTGTGAGGGTACTTTTTTTATCAAATACAATGCACTACATTTTTTTGGAAAGTGACAACATTGGTAATTGATTATTTCACCAACATAAGAAATAACACCAGACCTACTTGAGGGTCATCATCAGAGAATTGTTATCATAGAGACACCTTGATATATCTTCCCCATCATATGGGAGATTCGCACCTATTGCTAGAATAGAGACTCCATCCTCAATACACAAAAAAGATGTAGCTTTAGCACCAATATTCACAACACATGAAATCAACACTTCATTTCCAAATGTTGCAGAAGACTTTCCTAGTGGATTACAGTAGTATTGAACTACAAGTCCCACAAAAATTACTCCAGTTCATGATTGTCAAATTTTTCAGAACCTATTTTCACCGCCTCTGAGATTGTTTTCTTATTCTTCCTTTTATTTCCTCTCAAAACATGTGAACAATTCCATCTTCCACAAATCATTGTCCAATCTTTCATCGAATTTCAAATCCACTTCCTAAGAAATGGAATCCTACAAACCTTCAAGCTTAAACTTCTAAGAAACAATAACTGAATTGAAGACATCAAAGATACTGGTCATCTTCTTGAAATGTTTATGTGGAATGCGAACTCTCACAACTAAAAACAATATCTTCTAGACGCAAAAGTCCACTGATACAAAATGTGTAATATTTTATCTGAAAACTCTTCAATGTTTTTCATTAAGTTCTCAAATGTGATATTTTAATGACACTCTCTTTAAAAAAAACAACAAATCACAGTCTTGAGGATCTACTTCAAGATAAACAAGCATCACAAAAATTTAGTAGTAGTTTTAAATCCAAAATTCTCCTTTTTCCTTGATGAATCCTCTTAAATCATCTCAAATAAATCTTAAACCACATAGCTTTATAAAGTCCAAAACTACTAGTTGATAATTGAGGTCACTCATTCTAAAACATGTCCTCCTCAGGCCCTAGCATTTTTTGTTGCTAAGAGAATATTTCAGTCAATTAAGCATGTTTGATGTTTTTAAACTTTGTGTTTAGTATATTTGATATGAATTTTTAGGGGAGGAGGCTCGTTGCAAGAAACAGTATCATACACCCACATATTTCATCATGGATAAAGCCCCAAGGGTTAGCTCAGTTGGTCAAAGCTATGCCTTTCCATCTGGAGGTCACAGGGTCGAATCCACCCGAAGCCCTTGGGGTTAGGTATTGTAGTAGGCCGAGGGGCGATTTAGCCTACCTATCACCCAGATCTTTCCATGGACGTAGCGATCACTCACTAACCATGGTGCTCATGAACCACATGCAAAAAAAAAAAATCATCGTGGATAAGTGAGACTTGGGGTCATTTCTACTTCTTTCAATGAAGTCTATCTGAGGCAAGATTTAGGTGTTATCCAAAATCACAATATGAACATTTAGAAGCATTAGCATCACCTAAATCAACATCATTAGGAGCATGACCATCAAATTTTCTCTCATCAATTATGAGACTTTATGAGAGAAATTAATGCAAGCCACCTTTAGGAAAGGAACCAACTCCACAAGTTTGATTTTCCTCTAACTCAGAGTTTGTAGGTTAGGCTAGAACCAAAGCTCAGAGAGACTGGAATACAAGATAATAATGCATTAGATCCCTTATTTCACTTACCCTTTCAGAGGTAATTCTACTGACCATTTTGTTTAGTAGACTTACACATCTCGTTATAAATACATGAGTGTCTCCAAAATGCTATTTCAAATTATTGATACACTAGAATTAGTTTTGTGAGTTGATGGGATAGTACAATTAATGGGATATTATACTACAATGTTTAATCCTTATATATCTACATGGAGGGATTAGAATTCAGGAGGGTAATGCGTGTGAAGAGCTATTTTACTAGTCATGTAAGTGCTGTAAGGAAGGTCCTTTAAAATACTAACAATATTAGTATCACATACAATCTTATTATAATGAACACGATTTTAAAAATAAATATGCATCCACTTACCTCTGACTTTCTCATTTTGTACTCCTGCAAACACATAGCTTGTTTAACATGGAAATCGCCTTCTCCTAATAAAATCGTCTTCCTCCTCTTCTGTGTTAACAACTTCGGAGACCATGATTTGTTGACCAAAAATCAAGAAACATTTTAGTCCCTTGAGAGAAACCTGTTGGAATTGCTGAGGAGAATTAGTAGTCACCCTCCTAGTAACATAACTATCAAAGCCCCCCATTAGATGCCCAAATCTTTCTCTGTATATTACCTCTCTGGAAACTGGTGGAATTTTTAATGGAGATAAATTGGATGTGTTAAATCCTCTTTTTTCTTTGCATTCATAACGTGTTGTATATGAAGGGCATTGAGAATATGAGAAGTTAATTATATTTTGCTTACCTATGCTATACTTTTATGCATCTATAACATTTTATGATTGAAAAATACTACCCTGCTTGTCCACACTTTTATACCCCATGTTCTTCATAGGAGAAACTTTAGCTTCAGTAGTTCTAGGTCCAATAGTAACTCTTAGTACTCTGCCTTCGGTGAGGAAAGGTCTACTTTCAATAGAGCTACTATTTTTGTTTTCTTTGGCAGCCTTCAATGGGCTTAGTATACCTCTTTCATACCTTGGGCCTAACAAACTCTTCAATTCACTCACACTGGCACAACTTTTCATCATATATATGTTATGTTGCTTCTTCTCATTCATATTGTTTGTAGATAGAGAGAGGTTAACCTATACCGGAGAAGCAGATTGATTGCAACTATTTTTCGTATTTTGATGTTGTGCATAAGAAAAAGATCCTGAATTTTGATAAACTGAAGTGAAACCAAAACCAGATTTCCCTGGAGAGGGTTTGGTAGTTTTCTTTTTAAGATCTATAAAGTTGGGAATAGATCTAGCTAATCAGTTTTTAACCGTACTATCTTGATTCCTTTACATATTCAAAGAAATAGAAATGGGAGTTGTAGTGAGACAAGGGATTGGTTTGGATGGTCTCGTTTGCCTTGGCAGGTCCTTAGAATATGGAGGAGAAACCATCGCAGTAAGAGTAGAATCTTTTATAGTAACTTTCTTACTTTTCTTGTTACTTGTATGTTCCTTGAATCAATCATTGGTTTCCTCTTCTCCATCCTTTGCAGTTTGGGTCGAAATGTTAATATGGCTAGTTGGATTTCTCTTCTCTTTAATGTCTGCTTTGCTCTATTCTAGGAGTTTTTCGATCATTCTCCAACCTTTCTGAAGGCTCTTCCTCCCTCAAATTTTCTTCTCATTTCAGAAAGTATATGTCATAGCATTTCCCTCTCAGCTCCTGAGAGAACCACCCATCACCCAACTACACCTATTTTTTCATGTTTTCAATCATTTCTTCCAAAATTTATAGATTCAAATCCATTGAACTTTTGAACATTCCAGCATGATCATCTATTTCCTTTTCAGTTGTAGGTTCTTTTAATGGCATACATTTAGAATCTTCAACATTGATGTTCATTACTAGAGCATCAGGCCTAACATGGCTTTCAAATTTGCTAGCAGAAGGTGCTTCAAGTTTTCTGGCCTTTTCCCTTATTTCTTCATTCAACTGAAGTTTTGTGTTGCAGTTTTCAACAAACTTCCTTGGAAATAGAATGGGTTCATCTACCTGTAGCTACAATTGCATCTTGGTGCCTTAAATAACATAATTCTGTAGACAAATATGTTCTTCATTTTCATTGCTGATGGACTATTGTAATGATAAATCTATGCTCATGTCACTCTCTCCACACCATCGCCTTGAACTCAATTCTCCCATAAACAATAACGATTGATTTTATGAGTCTACAATATTTATACAACCTTCATTTGAATCATTTATGTTGTTTTGCTTGTTGTCAAATAGAATCAATGTAGCATGAGCGCTCAGTCTTCTGGTGACCACATCATAATTATTACTATTTTCGTGATTTGTAGATTCCATATTCAAATGTTTGTCTCTGTTAGGGGAGTGAATGGTTGTATTTAAAAATTCCTTCTTTTTGAAATTTAGATTCCCAAATTCTCTCGTCTCTACTCATATATTCATTGGTTCTAGCATTGGGTTCATCTGTGACATGAGAATTTTTTCATTTAGTATCAAGCACAATCTTAACATAATCCTTAAAGTTCCTAGTGTTAGCATTATCAAAATAATCTAAATGACTAAGTGTGGGGCCACTAGAATGATAGGGCTTTGGCTCTTTCTTTTTCTGTTGAGGCTTCCCAAAAGAAGAAATAGAATTTTTTTTTCTAAACATATAAACATCCTTCTTAGTAGGTGAATCGATTGAGATGGATCTTGATTGTCCATCAAGTTCATCATATTCAAATTCCTCTTCTTTCTTATTGCTCCAATTTTTATTGGATTGTTTGGATCCTGATGAGTCCCTAATTTTTTATATTGGGCACAAGCGTCTTTGTAGTACACAACCAAAATGAAATTTTATTTCACATGAAACTTAGAATTATATATAGCTTAGTTATTGTTGTCAAAAGAAAAGTTAAAACCTAAAACATTTATGACATCAATAGCCTTGTTGCACTTGAATGGGAACTAAATCCTCACCTCAAACGAGTAGCTCCAAAGTATTTTGTGAATTGGACGAGGTTCTCCATGTGATCTACTGAAAACCCTGCAACATCAACATGACCTATGGCCATGCCTAATTCTTTATGTAGTGCTATGAGTCGAGCATCAATGGCACACAAAAGTTCTTTTTTGTAGGAATATTTAAATGTTGTAATTGTAAGATGATAGTAACCAAGTAATTATAATATAAAATTGCAGGAGTATGATCATGATGGATTACTGCTGTCATGATTGTAACATATATTAGAAAAAAATATACTCCAAAGTATATATCGATTATGTCTGTGAACTCACCTATAAAAAAACATTCAAAGATCAAAACACTATGAAGGGATATCTAGAAACACAATTATAAGAATAATCAGGACTTGTAAGTTTTCCTAATAAATAATACAGCTATGCTTGAATTTTTTCTAGTACAACAAGGGCTCATGTTCAGTAGAAAAAATGCATATCTTTCAAATTGTACCTTAAACGATTTTCTACAACTGTTGCTATCTATATCAAACCACAATATATTGAATTATAATCAACAAATATATAAAATGTAATCCAACTATGGAATGTTAATTTCTATTCTTATTTTTAGATAAAAAGAGTAATCTAAATGCCTAAATTGAAATATTATATTGCGCAATTGATTATAAATGCAATGTGCACAAATATCTCTATTATAAAAGTTGTGATCAATAATTTTCCATGCCTTATGTATTGAAGTCATTGTTAAAGTTACCTGTTACTAGTGGTAAACTAGAAATTTCATCGACATCATCCTGGAAAAATAAACTTATTAAATCTTAATATAAGCGAAAAAATCCAATTGACCATTATTCATATAGAGAAAGAATTAGATATGAATAAAAACCAAGCTGGAATTTCTCGGCTTCCTCCAATTGTGAAATCTCAGACTCCAATATGTTTACCTGCTCGATAACTTCAAGATTGTTTAGGAAATTCGAGAATCTAACCACAAAACAGTATCAAAAATCATTTAGTCAACCATACCACTTTCTCCATTTGACCTTGAATGGTGGTCAGGCCTGATTTCATGCCATAGATTGCACTTGAAAAGAGAGTGCATTCATAATGTGTCTAAGGGGAACTAGAGGAAAATGTGGCAGAAGTCAACATTACAAATTAATTTATGAGCTTTTCCAATATTATATATACTCAATTCTAGGTAGGGTTTTGATAAGTTTCCCTTAATATCTATCATTAGAGAGCTAAAGCTATACATATTCAAGTTAGACATGCTCAATTTTCCAATCTAAAGATTGCATGAAATTTAAAAATCTTAATTTTTGGATGAGAGTCCATGGTGTTTTTCATACAACCCATCCACACCTTCACCATTCCATCTAGGCTTCCACTGTAAGTGATAAATAAACTATCGTGGAGATCCAATGTAGTGATACCAATGCATTTGACAAGACATTAGGCCCCTCCATCACTGCAATGCAACATATTCTGGTGTTGCCCACTTCCCTTTTCCAAAACCTAATCATTGTATCAGTCGAGCCATAGAGGACTAGATAACTAATGGCCTTTAGACAAAGAACGAATAGAAGGTGGTCTCTAAGGAAACTGGAGTAATGCAATATTCATTCGAAGACATGGTCTTCCTCCTAGTAATGAATATATCCATCGTAACATCCCGCATATAAAATGGGTGAATCGTCTGGAACAAGGGCTAGTGATTTCATGGGGGATTGTTGCATGCTGAGAGTCATCATTAAGTTGTGATGTACTGACCCACGATTCAGTTTATTCATGAAAACAAGTGCCGAAAAAATGGATGAATGTATTGGAATTAAACCCTAAAAACCTAACTATCAATGAATCATTGGAAAACATAGAATAAATCTGTGAGAAAACCTAGAAGAAATATGTAGCTAAGGCATCAGAGTTCAATGGATTTGAAGAATGAGAATTGATCTAGATATCCTAAAGATTGATCTAGTGACTGGAACCTATTTCCATATATTCCCAGTGAAGATTGGAGATTGATATTTCCCTGCCGAACTATTGTTATTGCCTTTGTATTTTTGGTGGGAATTAGATCATGGTAAAATATGTTTAACCACATGCCCAATTTTGATCAATATGTGTTAAATTATGGGATGGAAAGATATATTTGAAAGCGCTCAATTTTGAGGAATCTATTTTAAATTTATTTGAAAATTTTCAACATTATATTTTTGACATTTGTTTTCTTCTTGATATTTGTTTTTTTTTTAAATGGTGTTTAAAATAAAAACTTTTCTTCATTGTGAAGTGTCACAAATGTATGCATGTTAATCATTTTGGAGGTCAAAAGCTTCTAGGAGCTTAAATATTTGATATGTAAGAGTGAGATACTTGACGTAATTAGTTTTAATATATTGGATAAGATTTTTGTTTCACTTTATATATTAGAATTTTACGATGGGTACACTATGATGTTCATAGTGTTTGGTAGCTTACAATAACATATTTTTCATTCTTTTTCTCATAGCATAAGTTTTTTCATCTGCACATTGAGTAGGGTTGTATTTATATGCTTGTACACATCATTGTAACCTTTCTCATTGTATCATTTTTAGTAGTGCTCACAAGTTTAGTGATAACCTATCTATTAGAAATTTCACATACATAACTCCATCACAAAATTGAGAAGAAAGTGGGGAAAATATCCATCTAAGATGGGCGAACTTAATGTGACACATTAGGCCATGATCATCAAGGAGCATCATCACTAGTAGTTCACCTCCCATGAAGGATCACTTTGTAGACCTTAAATGCTACTTTCCTAGTTAGTTGCATATTCTGTTGTTTCTTATAGCCTTTAATTTCTATATGTGAAAAATTTAAGGATTGAATCTTCAATTGGTGATCTCTTTGTAAAACTATAAAAAAATCCATTTCCAAATGAATAAGAACCAATAAGTTTTCTTTGGGATTCTTTTATGGTTTACTTTTTCTATCTCTCGGTATTTTTTTTGTATTTCTTTGTGGATGTTTGAGATAAATATCATTAAACCTCATAACTTATTCTTCTACATGAAAATTTTCTAGGTTTTGACAACATATCAATAAGATGATGAGTGACATACCTAGACCCTTAGTGGAAGCCATGTTACCATAAATCCAACTTTAGTGCCATTTTGAAAGAAATGAATGTATGTTGTCTAACATATAGGCTCATGTAACTGTCCATGATTTTAAATTTGAAGAATGTAGATGAGTTAATCTTAAAAAAAAACATTTAAACATACACAACATAAATTGAATGTAACATTCAAGCATAACACTTACATATTAAATAACAGAGTGATTGGAATATTTATCCTTATAAATGTTTTACATAACTAGTTACAAATGTCAAATATTCCATCCAACCATAGTTATTTTTGGACAAATTCTCTCTATAATAGAGCACCCCTAATCTATGGATATGATTCCATAAAGGTGAGCATGCTCCTATGGATGTCTATAGTCAACACTAAGAGACCAATACCTACTAAATTAAGGGTGATGTGACCCCTACAATAATTCCTACTAGAAATCTCTCTTTCCCATCATATTTCACAATTTAAGGATGAAATTTATTGATATGTATCATAGTCCATTAGACAATATCCATCCCTCTAGGGCTTCAACATATATTGGTAAGGATTCTCTTAATTTTAGGATTTAGGAAATCTAGCTACAGGTGCAGCACTTACAACAATCTTTACACAAGAAATTGAGTGATTTCTAAATGAGAGCCCCTCAGAAACATGAAAAGCTAGTTATTATCACAAATATCAACACTAGAGATTGTTTTCCAACACAAGTTGTATTTTATCCTCTTGTAGCACCAAAAATCTATTATTTTTTGTCCTCTTTCTTTCTGAAAGTTAGTTATCTCCTCTACTGAAATTCCATAATTATGCATGTTTTGACTCAGGTGGTTCAAAAGATAATTTTACTCATCACATTTTCTCACATATAGGTGAGATGACTCTCTCACCCACCTCTAATTCATTCAATAAAACCACTACCCTCATGAGTGTACTTAGCCCATGCTTCAATAACTAATTGATATGACTCTTCTACCAACCTCAAAAATGCATTCAATGACTAGTTTTAATAAGTCAAATGGGGATTATATGGTAATGATAATTAATTTATGCTAATAACATGGGATTTTAGGCATGTGTGATTTACCCTGGGACCCATTTTTATCCCTCTCCTTTATGGAATGATAGGTCCTCCATTAATATGTTCTTGTCCATTTTGATAACCAGTAATGTATTTTATATTATTATTTTCAATATAAATGTTTACAAATAAGTTTTTGTTTAATATTATGTCCATGACTTGTGGGAATATCATGTGATCTAAGAAACCATAACCTAGGGCATCTAAGGCATCAAAATCACTTGATGATCACACTAGGACTAGACCACACCAACCCTTAACATTGATAGATTTTTTGGCATTTCATCCCGATTATTGCGAGTTTCACACATTGGTCACCTTACATAATGAAACCATTGAAATCCAATAATTCTAGCGATATTTGGATACATTTTTACATATTATATATATTGGCATTCACACAAATTCGTCATATTTAAAAATATACATTTCTAATATAGTGATCAATAACGAGGTGTTAAATTTTCCTCCCCCTATATTTTTTCACTATAGTTGGTGCACATCACCATATAGGTTTACATGTAGATACATAAAAAAAATTACATCTTAGCACTCTACAATTTGAGAATTTAGTAACTCCTATAGAAATTCCAAATGCCCAACTCTCACTCCCCTCAACCTACATAATCCAAGGAAGAGTACTCCCTTATCTCCATCACAATCCTCCAAGTTGTCCAACTTACCTTTGAGGGCTCAACCACTCGTCAGACATGAAATATCAAAGCTATGGAATTTAGTAATCCTAGATATAAAAATGGTGTCTTTAGTAATTTATGCACAAATGTACATTCATATTTCAACAATGTAAACTTTGAAACAGGAACCATAGCTCGAAATGGGAAATCTAGCAAAAAAAAAACCCAAAAAAACATGAAAACAAAGCTAAAAATGAAAAGTGTTGATGTTGGAATAACACTTTTTTTTTTTTATGGTAAATTTTCAACATGTTTTAAAAATGAGAGTGAAAACCAATTTTTTATGCAAAGATTGTGCAAAAACACCCACAAAATGAAAAGTGTTGATGCTGGAATAACATTTTTTTTGGGTAAATTTTCAGCATTTTAAAATAATGGCATAAAAGATTTTATCATAACTCCAAAAAAAAAACTAAAATTTCAAAAGAATAATGAAAACATAAAATTAAAAATTAAAACAATGAAAAAAACAAAAAACAAAAAAGTAAAAAAAAATAACAAAA
>APFE030019999.1:65635-108193 GCA_000404065.3 Pinus taeda | reverse complement strand
AGGACATTTCAAATTCTTTCTGCATTACCAAAGCAAAGCTTTGACTCATGGCTTCTTCATTACTACATAAAATGATATTATCGACATACACAACAAGTATTAGCAATTTATCATTGTCAATCTTTGTACATATATTGCTATCAGTCGATCCTTTTGAAAAACCTTGTTGATGGAGGTATTTGTTAAGACGGTAGTAGCAGGCCCTTGGAGCTTGTTTTAGACCATAGAGAGCCTTTCTAAGTTTGCATATAAGTTTTGGATCATTTCCAAGGATGAATCCATCTCGTTGCTCAATATATACTTCTTCTTCTATATCTCCATTAAGAAAGGAATATTTTACATCCATTTGGTATACTTTGAAGTTCTGAAAGCTAGAGAGTGTAAGGAACATCCTTATGGATTCAAGTCTAGCAACAAGTGAAAAAATTTCTTCAAAATCTATACTTTCTTGTTGAGCATATCCTTTACAAACATGTCTAGCCTTGTTTCTAATAACTTCTCCATTTTTATTTAGTTTGTTTTTTAATATCCATTTGGTTCCTATGATATTCTTATCTTAAAGTCTAGGAACTAATTCCCAAGTATTATTCTTTTCAATTTGCTCAAGCTCTTCATTCATGGCCTTGACCCAACATTCATCTTTGCAGGCTTCATGTACATTTTGAGGTTCGATGGTGGACAACAATGCTAGATAGTTTGAAGCTTCTGTAATATTCTTCTTGTTTGCACACCTGCCTCTTTCTGTCCCAAAATTTTAGTCTCTGGATGATTTTTTTGAACATACCTAGATGGAGTCTTTTCTTCTATCGTTATCTGTTATTTTGGTGCTTCATTGGTTTCTTCTTTAGAATCAGTCTAATTTGATGTGGAAGGATAATCCTCATCTTATTCATAATCTTTAGTTTTTACCTGTTTTGTATTTTTTCCTACTTCATCAACCACAACATCAATACTTTCAACAATTTTCCCTAGTCTTTTATTATAACACATATATCCTTTACTTCGGGAAGAGTAACCAAGGAGAATGCCTTCATCTCCTCTAGGTTCAAACTTGCCAAGTTTTTTATCAGTTCTTTTGATGTAACATTTGCTTCCAAAAACTTTGAAGTATTTCATAGTAGGAGTCTTACCATACCAAAATTCATGTGGAGTTTGATTGTTGTTTACTCGAACATTTGTTTTCTTGAGAATAATGACAGCAACAAATGCAACTTCACCCCAAAAGGTTGCAGGAGTTCCACACTCATCTAGCATGGCACAAGCCATTTGCTGAATAGTTCCGTTCATCCTTTCTACTACTCCATTTTGCTGAAGAGTCCTTGCGGTAGAGAATTCCCTTTTTATTCCATGTTCTTCACAAAAGTCAAAGAATTCATCTGAGGTAATCCCCTCCTCGATCAGACCTGAGGAATTTGATTTTGAGATCTGATTCATTTTCAACCAATGCTTTGAAGGCTTTGAACTTTTCAAATGATTCATCTTTATCCTTTAGAAGCCCTATCCAACACATTCTGGAAAAGTTGTCAATGAAAAATATAAAGTATTCTTCTCCATGAGGTGAATTTTTCCTTGATGGACCACATAAATCAGTATAAACAAGTTCAAGAAGCTTACTAGTTGATCCCTCCTTCTTAGGGAAATGAGCTTTGGTTTGCTTACCAAATTGACATGATTTGCATATTGTGTTTTCTGGAATGCTGATATCATGAAGATTATGAACAACCTGGAATCTGCATGCTTTTCTTATTTGAGAGAAGCTTCGATGCCCCAATCTTCTGTGCCATAGCCAGTGTTCATCATTTTTTCTTAGGTAGCATTGTTGTTGTCCTCCCTTAAGTATGTATAGGATATTTGGAGTTCTTATTCCTTTGATCACTATTTTTCCTGTATGAAGCTCACAAACAATACATCCATTTGATCGAAATATCACTTCATTTCCTTGATCGCACATTTGACTGACACTCAATAGATTATGATTCAGACCATCAATATACATAAAATTCCAAGTTTTAACCTTTTCTTTTAAAGAGAAAAAAACCTTTACCCTTTATGGCAGCAAGAGTGTCATTTCCAAATGAGACCTTCTTTTCCTTTTCTAAGGCATTATATGATTGAAGTTTTTCTTTATCACCTATCATTTGTTTCGAGCATCCATTGTCGATGTACCACTAATTTTCTTTTCCTTGTGCATATAAAGCTATACCAAATATTTCAGGTTGCGGTTCTTTATTTCTCCAAGTTTTGGGACCCAATGAAGTTTGCTCCTTCTAAGATGTTTGCCGAAATTTACTCCTACATTTAGAATCTTCATGATCGAAGTTGTTACAGATAGAGCATTCCATTTCATTTTCAGGAAGCAAAATGTTATTGTAGGTCCTTTTCATGATCCTTGTCACATTCTTTTGATTTTGTGCTTCTCTAGTCATGATGGTCTTGTAAGCAACACATTGACCAGCTTTGTGTCCAAAGTTATGACATGAAAAACATTAGCCATTAAGGAAATTCCTGTAATTATCGAACCTACTAACCTGGTGATTGTAGTTTCCATTACATTCATTCTTGAAACAAACTGAGTATGATTTACTTGAGGTTGGTTGTAGCTTTTGTTCATCCTTGAAGTAGATTGACCATGATTTACTTGGTGATTTGCTTTATGCCTTTGCTGACAATTGTCAAACTATTCACTGCTCTTTACTGCATCAAGATAGCTTTTAGTGGAGGTGGATTATTTTTGTGCTTCTTAAGTATGTCCCAGACCTGTCTATTAGAGGAGAATGCTACGCTTTGATAATTTCAAATAGGGTCTTTGATCCTTTAGAAAATCTAAGATTGAGAGCTTTTGTTTTCTCAATATCCTTTCTTAGACCCAAAATTTCACATTCTAATTTTTCATTGTGTTTTTCCCTCTTGGCAAGTTGAAATGTCAGAGTATCTATAATTATATAATTTTCTTCTAAACAAATTTTAAGTTTAGAGATTTCTTCATAAAAACCATATTCATCTAAATCATCCAAGGAATCTTCTTCTTCAAATTCCATTAGAAGTCTATAATCATTACTATTTTCATCTTCATCACTATTTCATAAACCATCGCTATCTTCATGCGTAGAGTAGCTCTTCTTACTTACACTTTGTTTCCTATTCCATTTTGTTGATTCCTTACCTTTATCAATCTTATCCTTGTGAGTACATTTGGTAGCATAATGACCGACTCTTCCATAAGAAAAACATTTGAAAGGTAATTTACCTCTGAATCTTCCAGAACCCCGTTGAAGGTTCTTGACAAAGTTTGCTTCATCATCTCCTTAAATATGTCCTGATTCATTCAGTTCTTCTCCTCCTGAAGCTTTGAATGTGGCTTCTCTCATATCTTATGGACCTCCTTTTCTCATTTTGAAAGAAGTTAAGGTATCGTGCAGTTGTTTCATAGTAAGACTCTAAAGATCCTACTTTTCTTCTATAGCAGAAACTTTTAATTCAAACTTAGTAGACAAGGATATTAAAACCTTTTCAACTAAAGTACCTTATTTTATCTCTTCACCCAAGATTTTCATGCAATTAACAATCTCATCTATAAGTAGGAAGTAATTATCTATACTTTCATCATCGTGCATTTTGAGAGTTTCATATTGAATTATGAGAGATTGTAGTTTTGCAAGTCTTACCTGATCGTCTCCTTCATAGCTTATAACGATCTTGTCCCATATTTCTTTGGCAGTTTTGCGCTGCATAACCTTGACAAATTCTGATTGTGATAGACTCCCCAATAATGTATTAACGGCCTTGGCATTGGTTTCCTACTGTTGTTTACCTGTTGTATTAGTAGGAATTGTTGATGGAAATGTATATCCTCCTTCCACGATTTCGCAAACATCTGTTCCAAGAGATTGAAGATAGGCTTTGGTTCTTACCTTCCAATAAACAAAGTTGCTCCCATCAAAGATGAGTGGTCTAATGGATGTATCTCTTTCGTAGTTACTCATGATGATAGATCTTCCTTCAAGCGATCAAGATTCTTCTTAAGGACCTCCTATGATACCAATTGTTGGAAATAATATTGAGGGGGGGGAGGGGGTTAATCAGTATTAGGAAGTCAATAGTATTTCATTTCCATATTTTGATTCATATACGCTACTTTATTTAATGAAACTTACGTGTATACGCAACTATATATAAGGAAACTAGCATATAACATGTAAACTTATAATTTAGATAATTCTTCATATGTTGATATTAAATCTGAGCATCAGAACCATATAAACAATAACCAAGAGCAGTAAAAGCATAATAGACAATCACACACATGAACACAAGATATAAGGTGGAAACCTAATGTGGGTGAGAACCACCTACTACAATAGTCTCTATCTTCATTTTAATAAGAAAAATATTTTATATTGGTGCAATCTTATACCAGTACGCAGGCTTCTACCTACAGAAGGCTACAACCTTCTCTTGTTCTCCAGCTTCTCCCGGAAGGGAGCTACAACTCCCTACTTCTTGTACTATCTGATGAGTTTACTAGTACTTAGGTGTTGACCTACAGAAGGCTACAACCTTCTCTTTTCTTCCAGGGACCATGTTTCACGAATTTTTAGAATGGATCCATCAATAACATCAATCAAACATCAAATATATCTGCATCAACCAATCTCCTTTGAACCAACCAAAATTGAATCAGACAATCACTTCTCTAAATGTTGTAACCAAAATATAGTAACAGTAACCAGAACCCAAGCCAGAAACCAGAACAACAATCAGAAGTAGCTAAAGCATATTTTATGAGGTGTACGCTACTTCAATGTGACGAACCTACATGCATAATCATTTTTGTCAAGGAAGACCTGCGTATACACACTTTTGAATTGTTGAACCGACGTGTATACGCCCCTTTGCTATAATGAACTTGCGTATACATATGTAAATGATGATTTAACCTTTAGAATTATTCACACATAAGTTATACCCAGATCATCATATTTACAGATTACAACATGCACCAATTATTAAGAGAAAAGATCAAAAACCACACAAAGATACTTCTCTTCAAGCCGTACAATCTTAACCCATAAATAGAACTTATGCTTCATCAAGCGCTTAGGTTCATCCTTGATTCATATCCAGCTTTTCACCATAACCCAATAACCTGTAATCTAGATCTTTCTCTTCATTAGATATTCAATTCATGATTTCCTTTGCCTAATGATCTTCTCCTCCTTTTATAGCCTTAGGCCTTACTCAATACCATGGTCCAAAACCACATAGAATTAATACCTTTGACCAAATACCTAGGGTCAACACATCGGAAAAGATACCTTGGACCAATACCATGGATCAAAATACCATGGACCAAATACCACGGACCAAAACCAAGTTTTCCAACATGTACGTGCCTTTCCTTTCGTGAAAGTGCGTGTGTATGCCATACGCACCTTTTGGTATGTGAACCCGCGTGTACATGTGGCTTGGTCAATGGGAACCTGCGTACACCTCTCTTTCCTCATTCTGTGAGCCTGAACCGTGATCTATCATCTACAAGGGTTTCCATCAAGGACAACATCTATTTCATAGTGCCAAATCTGTGTCATAACGCCAACAACAACAATTTAATAAATGCCCAACAAAACAAAATTCAAAATTTTTAGGAAAAAATCAAATATCTAAGGGCACTTTTAAATCAATTTCATGCCACCAGAATATTTAATTTTCAATTAAACTCATCCTCTTGCCAAAAATAATGGATCTCACAACCAATTCATTCTATGAAAATTGGGAAAACATTGAAGCTACATCTCAAAATTTTTATTTTTATTATTTTTTTTGTTGCAGGTTACTACAAGGTGTGTTACGAAAAAATTCGTGGGTCATTTTCTCACAAAGTTTCCGTCGGATTTTTCTCAAATTTTGTGGACATGTTCCTACTATTCTAATGTTTATGCACACCAAAAATCAACATCATCCATTTTGCATGGATTTCGAGATATAATTGAAATTGTTGTAAATTTAATAAATGATGTTATGACCAAGCTATACATCGGATTGAGTTGAATTTTTTTATGAAGGTTTTTATGGTCCCAATGCATCTGTACACCAAACATCAGATCAATCCAATGCACAAATCTCGAGATATAAGTGAAATGGATGAAAGTGATGATACTCATTTTCTCAAAAATAGTGAAGCAGATTGGGTTGAAATTTAGAGGGATTGTTCATGAGAATATTTTGCACTTCTTATCCAAAAATTATGAAAACCCAGTTCTTATTTTGTGATATATCTTCAGTTGATCCAGGTGGATGTTGGTGTCCACCCACCTATCCCATTTGGATCCCCACAACTGTCTCTTTCAGTCTTTTCAGTTTCCTTAATTGTAGCACAACTTACTATTTTTAGCAATTTTTCGGGTCCTGAACTTCCGGAGCCGTTTTGAGGCCCTAAACGACGTTTTTTGGGGAATCTGTGGGCAACTTGGGTCCATGAAATGGACCGATATTTCCCATTCCAACAATGATAGTGCTCGAATAGATCTTTCTAATGAGCTATTGTACGCGTCAAACGGAGATCATATGCTAAAGTTACGACCCCGGGAAGTTGATGTACCAACTTACCCCCAAACGGGGCCCACAGTTTGGGGTTTCATCTCCTAGGGTTAGGTTTTGGAATGTTAAGGGTTTTTCATTGTTTCTCAACAATAAATAGGCCTTCGAGCCTCATTGTAAGTCAGTTCAGAGGCATGTAGCCCACACATCTCTTCTCAGAGATAGCTACCATTGCCCTAGCTAGTTTATTTCCATTTCTGATTGTAAGCATATTTCAGTATTTTCCATTAATGAAATGAAGTATTATTTCCGCTGCATATTTGTGTATATGGTTATCTCTGTAATTTGTTGCGTTCCTGTTTAAATCCGGATCAACTAGAGCATTCAAATCATCTAATTTGTCAATGTGAGTATTTCAAATTGGTGTGATCTATCTTCAACTCAAAATTTCATCCCATAAGATAATGTCTTCACATCTTTAATGCATGGGTAATAGTTGTAAGCTCCAAGTTATGGATAACAGAATTTCTTTCATGTTCTTTGACTTTCTTCAATTCATATGTCATGGCTATCTTGCATAAGGGGTCCACCAAGTCCTTCTTTACATGCATTTATGCACACCAAAATATCCTCATTTGGATCTCCATTCTTTAGAATAGGTGCATTGATTAATAAATATTTCAGCTATTGAAAATTATATTCACAATTTGTAGTCCATTCACTGTATACTCATTTTTGTTGCATTGAAATAATTGAATGTACAATCTTATAGAAACCTTCAATAAATATCATGTGGTAACTAGCTAAACTCATAAACAGTCTCACCTATGGAATATTCTTTTGGTGATGGCCAACCTTTGATGGATTTCATGTTACCTATGTCCATTTCCATGCCCTCCTCTAAGACATTGTGAACTAAATCATGGATTTTCCTTTGATATAAAGTGCACTTGCTCAACTTAGCATACAATTATTGCTCTTGTAACACCTATTGCACCATCCTAAAATGTCACGCATGCTCCTCTTTAGTCTTGGAGTGTGTAAGAATATCACCCAAGAAGCAAATAACAAACTACTCTATATAAACTCTAAACAATATATTCATCAAACATATAAAACTAGCAATTGCACCACATGTTTTGAAGTAAACATTGTATGGTGGTAGCATAGGAATCAATTACATAGAAGAAACAAGAATATTTATGCGATTTTGTTTTTCTACATCTAGAATTTCTTGTTTTTTTATCGTATGTTATATTTCAAGGAGATTTCAACTAGACCAATATTCTAGAATATGTTTAAAATGAAGGTAATGCACAACATCTAAACTCCAATGGATTTATTAAAATGTTCTTCATTAATACTCATGAAATATTATAAGTAAGTGATTTAAATCAAACATTTCATAGCACAAGTAATCTCATATCACATTTTATTCACAATGAAATGGATAATAGTTTTTATTAGAAGGGATTCAAGATAATGTATGTGTATTTTGAGTCATTTTTATGTCAACTATTGTTATGAATAGAAAATTTTAGTCATTTTGAGTCATTTTTATGTACTTAACATTGCAAATGGATTTAGAGACACTCTTAAATGGGTTTCTAAATTTTAACACTGCAGATGGACTGAGACACCCCTTTGTCTCTATGGGTCTTTGAATCCATCTGCACTGCTAAAATTTAGAGACAAAAGGTTATTCATAATTTTAATGCTGTAGATGGATTCAGAGACCCATGTAGTGAAATGTAACACTTCAATATGAAAATTGTGATTTTCCATTTCTCGAGTGACATAATTAAAAACTACGAACGTAAATGAATAATTCATATACTAGTTGTACCTGTTATTTGGTCATATTTTTATTCTTGGACTATAGTAGTCATTTAAGTTAATCATTATAATTTTATTACTTATTATTCAGTCATATATTTTAGTCCTAGACTAAATTGGTCATTTAAGTTAGTCACTTTTAGTTTGGTCACTTATTATCTAGTCCTATATTTCATCCCTAGACTAACTTAGTCATTTAAATTTTTCATTTTTAGTTCAGTCACTTAAAATTGCTCAAATTTAGTAGTAATTTTCTTGAAATAATTGCAGTGAATAATGTTTCTAGTCACCTAGTTACTAATTTCATCATTTTCTATTAGTGGTGGAAATGATCAATCCTCGCAAGGACTCTGGATTCCTCAACATAGACATGGTGCTTAGATTTATCTACATGCTCAGCAAGAGCTGATGAGCGGGAACAATTATACCTTATGTCTGTAGCATGCTCATGGATCCTCTTGTTAATTAATCGACTCGTTTATCCAATATATGGAATACCACAGGAGAATGGAACCAGGTAAACCCTATTCATGTCCTTCGATTTGATAGTGTCTTTAACTGAACCAAGAAAATTTCTAATTTGCATTAGAGGTTTGAATGAAGAGGAGACATTATTCCTTCTAAGGATATGGGCAATTCTATTTGTGGTCCCTTGAATAAACAAGAGATGAACCTTGGAGATAAGATCAACACGAGCAATTTTAACTCTAGATCCTTCACAATCTCTTTGTAAGGCCTTGAGGCCCTCAGTTCTGATGTACCCATTATTTTTAAAAACTTCAAGGAGGTGAGATTTTTCCTACTCTAGGTGGTTTACATCCGAGATTCTCAGAGCACAAGTAGTGAGGGTGTTGAGAACACCAACTTTTTTAGCAGGAAAATGATGAGAATTAGCATGAAGATATTGCTCCATGTGAGTTTTTTGCAAAAGAATTGGTGAGAAATGGAACCATCATCCATTCTAGAGTGGAGAATGTCAAGGAAAGGATGGATGTAAGGATAGTCCCCGAGGATTTCTTGTTAGTTTTGACATTGTGTCCTTATATACCAAAATCCACATTCAAGCAACGATTGATGTCATTAGTCAAATCACTGACTAGGACACTGCCAAATTGGTTGGCCTCTACCTTACCTCAACTTTCTTTAGTTTCTAGGGTGAATTCTATACGAAACCCTAGAGTGTTGCGATGGTTTCCCCTCTTTCCCCTATTTTTCCTAACGTATTTGTGGAATATTTTGAAACCAAGGCCTTATCCTCAGCTTGATTTCGTCCTAAGAAGTGGAAGAGGTTTGTTGATGACACCAGTGTAATTTGGCCCCATGGTCTTGAGAAATTGGATCTATTTCTGAACCACCTTAATTCCTAATCTGAATCCATCATGTTCATAACGGAGGTTGAGTGGACAGATTCCTTCCTTTCCTTGACATTCTCCTCTCTAGAATGGATGATGGTTCTATTTATTACCAAGTTTTTCGCAAAAAACTCACACAGAACAGTATCTTCATGCTAATTCTCATCATTTTCTTGCTCGAAAATTTGGTGTTCTCAACAACCTTGCTGCCCATGCTTTGAGAATCTTCCATGAAAACCATCTAGAGAAGGAAAAAAATCACCTCCTTGAAGTTTTTAAAAATAATGGGTACATCAGAACTCAGGGCCTCAAGGCATTTCAAAGTGCCTGTAAGGGATCTAGAGTTAAAATTTCTCGTGTTGATCCTATCTCCAACATTCATCTCCCGTTTATTCAAGGGACCATAGATAGGATTGCCCATATCCTTAGAAGGAATAATGTCTCCTCTTCATTCAGCCCTCTAAAGACCATTGGAACCTGTCTTGGTTCGATGAAACACCCTATCGACCCAAAGGACATGAAAGGAGTTGGTTCCATTCTTTTGTGGTATTCCATATATTGCAAAAATGGGTCGATCAATTAACTAGAGGATCCATGATCACACTGTAGACATAAGGCACAATTATTCTCGCTCATCATCTCTTGCTGAGCATGTGGAGAAATCCAAGCATCATGTGTATATTGAGGAATCCAGAGTCCTTGCTAGGATTCATCATTTCCACAATAAGAAGCTTAGAGAGACTATTGAGATTGAAAGACATGCTATAAATCACAATAGAGATGATGGTTGGAAATTGAGTAAGCGTTGGATTCTGACCCTCTCCTTATGATCCTCCTATCCCTCTCCTTATGATCCTCCTATCTTTTTCTCCCACTGCTCCCCATTCCCACCTTTTTTTATAATTTTTCTTCCTTCCCTTTTTCTTTATAGATTTATATCATATTATTTATTTAATATTATTATGAATAAAAAAAATTTTCAGCTCCTAAGTGCTTGATATTATAGTAAAATTCCCTCCTGACTTTTTCTTTTCATTTATAACCAATATTATCCTTTTATATTTACTTTCATTCATTTTTTGACCCTATTTTCTTAATAAATTAATGAACTCCTAATTACTTCATTAATATATATACTCTTAACATCTCTTTACATTATTCTTTATAATAATTTGGTATTAAACCTTATTAGTATTTAAATATAAACTATTTAGAACTTCTTCTTAACCCCTTATTAGTTTTTAAAGTATTCTTAACAATACATTAATCGTAATACATTAATCGTACTCCTATCTGCTAGTTTATAGCTTAATTTATAATATTAGATAATTCCCTTTCCATTTTTAACCTTTTCTTAACCTTATACATTTTGTATATGTAACCTCTTTTATTATTTATATTATATAACAACATTTTTATTGATATTTTTTCTTAACACCATACAACTAATTTATAACTAATTTGAAAACATTAAATAATTTATAACTAATTTTAGAATATTAAACTAAATTTAGAATATTAAATAATTCCTATCTACCTTTTTAAGAATTTTTTTATTTTTTTAGGAAGTTAACTAATCTCCAACGACTAGTTTTCAACGACCAACCTTGGGCAATGATGCATCCGTGCTATTTGTTCATGAAGATTGTATGATTTTTTCCCACATTGTCCTAAGGATTAACCACATTACTTGGTTTGAAATGTCGACCAAATCCCAATGACACTAATCCAAAAGACATTTACTTACAATATGGATCACAAAAGTCTCAAATCTAACATAATAAATTTTTAATAATGCTAATATTATCAATAATAGTAATTTAATAATTATAATTAAGTATCATTATTATTAAAAATTTATATTATTATTTAATATTATTAATAATAATTATGTACTGCCATTTATTATTAATTATTATTATAAGGATTATATTAAGAATTATTAATTACAAATTAATTGTAAACTATTCATAGTTTAAGTTTTAATTTATCATTATTATTATCAATTTATGATTAATTATTAATTAAAAATATTAATTTTAATATCTAGGGAGTTGTGAAGAAAGATTGAGATGATCCATAAGCAATGCATAACCTATAACCTCAAGATCAAGGTAAATACTCCTTATCCTATCCTCTTGATTGAAGCTAGCATGTCCCCCATTGAAATTGTGGCTATGTTTATATATCTAATGTACATAAGAAGAAGTTTCACAATATGGAATCCAAAAGGCTTGCAAAAATTTTCTCTAATTTTATTCAAATCGCCCAACTGCACCTCAAATGTGGGTGGCATTAGGATGTTCAGTCTTGGGTCAACCTTTGGGGGATTAAGGAGAAGATAATCATGGGAACTAAGGACAATGTTAAAGATAATATTACCTCTAGTTTTAAGGACAAGATGTGGGATCCTAAGGAGGTGGAGGGTAAAAGGAAGCTAAGGTACTATAAGGAGGTGGTCAATCTCACCCTCGATAACCAGAATTATCTCTCTATGTTAACTAGCACTAAGAAGAGAATGAACATTGCTAAGTTTAGAACTAACTCCCATGAATTTCAAAGGGAGACCAAGTAGTGCTCTACTCCCAAGACTCCCTGGGACAATAGAATTTGTCATATTTGTGATACTAAGAAGGTGGAAGATGAAAAGTACTTCATCTTAGACTGTCTGGGTCCTGCCCACATCCTCTCTCAATTCCCTATCATTACTCACACCTCCAATCTTCTTGACTTATTAAGTCATCCCAACTATAATGATCTTGGAATTATTCTTTCCTTACTCTTTAATTAGAGAAACAAGATTTTGAAAAATGAAAATTAGACTCTCTTTTCTTAAGGTCCAATAAGTCACATTAGTCTTAATCGATGTTAAATAATTTTTTTATTTTTCATTAGTTAACTAATTAATACATTATTAGATAATTAATTAATTAAATTTTAACTAATTCATCATTAGTTATTAATCAACTTTAACCTTAACTTATTTATGTTGAATGTGTGACTGACAGTCGGATGTCGTGGTTGAACATGCCGGGCAATAGGTGTGACTGGGGAGGACTAAATTTCGATCCGACCTCGTGCATCCCACCTGAGGTTCGAATCAGAAATTCACGTGAGTTCGCTCGAGTTGGGACAAATGATCAAATTTGAAGGGTTGGTCTTAATCTTATTTGGAAATGTATATATTTATCTAATGCTTCAAGGATGAAAATTTATAAAAAAAAGTATACTTCTATTAACAAGTGTATATTAAATAAACTATTTATAAAAAAAAAATTGCCAAAATGAAATGGTCTCCTTCTAAATCTTTAAAATTTAAGGAGAGGCTTCATTAAAACACTATAAACTATCAATAGAATTTAGTAAATAGGAAAACATTTTTCTCAAATTTTATTAAAAAGAGGTAAACATATGTTTCTTCTATTCATTAGATAATCTTCCAAAATATTTGAATTTACATCATTGAAAATATAAATCTATTTGCACAACGGAAAAAAGTTTTTTTAGTTTTCATTTGTTTCTAATTTATACTTTGTGTTTTGTTTAGCTTGACACAATTGAAAGCAAACCAAAAGAAAATATATACCTTCAACAACCAAGGGAATTAAACTTTTCTCTTAAGATTGCTCAATCGAAGAACACTATCAATTCATCTCCATTAAAAACTTCAATCTCTATACGTTCAAAATTTTATGTAATTAGAAGGAATGTTTTCCATATCTAATAGGGAAATATTGTAATATCTAATACACATTTGCAGTGTTGTTGTATGGCTTGGTTGGTCATTTTTTTTTTGTTTAAGAATGGTTTTCAAATTTCCTTACAATGAATTCAAGTTTGGTTGATATATTTTTCTAATAATGTGGTTTCTTTTCGTTGATGTATTTTTCTAATAATATGTTTTCTCTTCATTAACAATGTTGTTTAATTTTTCTATGATTTCAACATCTCCTTAAAAATCCTTCATAGTAGCAGCGACATGGACACCCACACGCACAACTTATTTCCTAGATTCCCAATGGAGAGAATGAAGTGGTAGACACAATAGTAGTTGTATGGCTAGCTATTGGCATTCTATATATTTTGGGAAGACCAACCAGAAAAAGAAAAATATGTTGTAGTCCTATAGGCAGACCAATCCTCGGTTATGTGGTTATTAATAGAGCCCTCAAGTTTCATTTTAACAATTTTCCCTAGTTCAAAACTATAAATAATTTAATGGGAAGCACACTTATTATTTCTAAAAAAAGATTATAGCATTAATTTCTGTTTTTTCAAAAACTAGAGAGTTAATAAAGAAAAAGGCTTTTTAAGATAAGAGAAGAAATACGAGGTTCTAAATAAAGTTTGATTTTACAAATGCTAGTTTTAATAGTAAGCTTGATTACAGTAAGTTCAAATGGAAGCAATATTAGGCTTTTGTAAGCATTATGGTTGTGAGTCACATAATCATCTAAAAATAGAAAAGTGATGGTAGATTTTATTTACAAGAATATAAAAAACATTCGAATCACTAAGCATAGGTAGCTCCTATAATGAGGTAATTTCATAATTAAATAATCTTGTCTGAATGATTGTCAAAATTGAACAATCTTGTCTAAATGGTTGGTGGATAAGAAGCAAAGAAAAGTTTTCAAATTAGGAAAGAAAATGAAGATACAACAGAAAATGTGGTTATGATGTAAAAATGTCAATATTAGCAGTTTAATCTATTTTTAAACATGATAACATTCTTTAACTAATTTATTTCATTTATTACTATAAACTGAGAATGTATTCATTTATTAATATAAAATAAGAATTAAAATTAATAAAGAGATTACTCTGTCTGTTCGATAAAAAGAAAACCCTAAAGAAAGAACCCCATCGGTCTTATTATGTTATCTCAAGATTTTCATGTTGAACATTAGTGTTTCAAAGTAATGATGTCTTCATGGAAAATGTAAAGAGCCCTATTGTACTTATTATACTATGTCAAGATATCTATGTGGAACATCAAAGTAATGTCATGAATATGTCCTCATAAAGGTAGGATGGAAGATGTTTTCATAGTGGTAGGATGATTAGTACTCGAATATATTTGACATCCTCGAAGATGTAGTAGATAGTAGTAGTTATTTACAAGATGAAAAAAAAATGTTTGTGAATTAGTAAGCGTAGTTATCACCATTTAATGGCGTAACCTCGTAGTTGAAGAATCTTGTGTTAATGGTGGGTTGACAAAAAGGAATAAAATTTTACAAATTAAGGAAGGAAAATGGAGATACCACAGTAGAAAATGTAGTATGTGGTTATGATGTAAAAATGTCAATAATGTCACTTTAATCTATTTTTAAGCATTGGATAAGCATGAAAAATATCATTTGAAATGTTGAACTGCATATTTGTTGAACACCATTGATTGGGACCATGAAATCACTTGCCTTTATTAATGCTTTAGAAGCTTCATAACAACCCTTCCAATCCCCGGAAAAACGAATATATGAAAAAAAATGAAGTGAAGTACTTCAATGGATTGATTTTTCAAAGTTGGGTAGAGCAAGATGTAATTACAAGCAGAAGTAGATATAAGGAGTGTAGCCTTGATGGTTCTCATTCCGTAGAAATTTATCATTTCATCATCAGGAAGGACAAAAAGTTGTCAACTTTGCTGAAAGACTTAGTCCAAAAATCTTCATCGATGACATGATGGATGATATAAAAAAAACCAGACTCTACACATGACTATATAAAGATCATCAACCATTCCATACATAATAATTTTACTCTGTTCCCCATAAATCAATGAACTGAATGAAAGGCGAGGGAAATGAAAGTTGAAAATTAAAACTGAAAGTTAAAGATTCCTTGCAAACTTGTGTTGCAGTCACCATAAGGTTGGGATTGGAAAAATTAATGCAAGAAAGGTTCATAGGCTCAAAATAATCTACCTCAGTCATTGTTAATTCTGTCTTTTGTCGTTTCTTTGTTCTAAATCTTTGATACCTTCAAAATATACTCTGTTCACGGATACCAATACATAGGTACTTCTCCTCTACTATCAATTAATGTGAAAAGAAACCTCTATTATCAACAAATGCAAGCATAAACCTCATATCATGACTACTAATTCTATGAGTGCTTCCATTATGACTAATGGCCTTGGAATGGATGAACAACCTGCATTATGTCCCATTAAACTTTCTTGAGTGTTTCCAAAACCTCCTACAAACTTTAGAGTGTTGCATCAATCACATAACAAGAATTTTTTGAAATGTCCTAAGGATAGGCAACCCTTCATTCTAAATTTTTTAATATTATTTAAATTTTAAAAAAAAGAAACATAAAAAATAAAATAAATTTTCTTTTGACTATTAAATTTACTTGTTTTGTCTATAATCTTTCTTTTTGAGTTTGCTGTGACGGACTTTTTGGAGATTCCGGAAATTGAGGTTAAATCTTGATTTTTAGCAGTTAAAATGGTTTTTTAACTGCATATTTGGATTAAGCATCCTGAAAAACCACTGGGACCTTTGATTGTGCAGAAACTAGCTATCAAACTTGCGATTCCAAAGAAATTGAGGTTAAATCTTGATTTTCAGCAGTTAAAATGGTTTTTTAACTGAATATTTGGATTCAGCATCCTGAAAAACCCCTGGGACCCTTTGATTGTGCAGAAGCTATCAAACTTGCAATTCCAATAAATTGCTGCCGAATTTTGACTGGAAAAACCGACTAAAAAAGCTTTCAAAAAGTCTATAAACAATTGCAATTTCACTAATCACTACCATGACATGCTAAAGGGCTTCCTAAGCACTGTGACGTGTTCAAATTTGCAAATTTGAATACTCGTTGGGACCTCCCTCTACTCTTCCCTTTATCTAAAACTTGAACAAACTCTCGCCAACTACGAGCCACTTCCATCGACACTTGCACCAGTTGAGCACGTGTGATAAATATATTTAAATATAAATAATGTAGAGTTTGTGGGTTGGGTTTTTTAAACCGTCTGCTTTTTTGGATTTTACTTTCCTTAAACCATAATTTTACAATAGTACATTTTTTTTAGTTTAATAGTGTTGAATAATTTTAATTTTATTAAATATTTATTATTTTCGTTATTACTAAATATTTCATTGTAATTAAAGTGCAATATATTAATATTAGAAATTTTAATTTAATTTAATATCAAAATCCTTAAAACAAATTATATAAAAGAAAACAATTGATCAAAAGGAGGCGTTGTAATTTTAAAATTTTACATTTTTAGATAAACTTTAAATTGAAAAATAATTCTCTTAATTATATAGAAATTTCTAAAAATTTAAATTAAATTAAACTAACTTAATTAATATTATAAACAGTAAAAAAACATTTTCTTAACCATCTGACCGACCTGTAACAAGATTTAAGAAATGTATGCAATCAGGCCTGCAATTTGACGTTCCACAGAATGTTTTTCTGATTTTTAAATGTATTTGACGGCACATTCTCTTTCCAAACGTATAAAATGATACGTAAAAAAATCTCAAACTGTAAATTTGATGTTCAGTATCTAGGTTTCCCGTCATAAATTTTAGGGGGAATGAGGGAGTACAGGCTCAATCAATCTCACCTTAGCGGCTCAATCGTAGATTATTCCAGACCCCATCCAGACCATTGAATACTCGTAGAAGAAAGGGTGGCTTTGGTGTAAATGTTAAATGATTTTTTTTTTAAATTAAATAAAGGTCGGTAATTCAATTTTAAGGGTTGAAGGCACTTATTTCTTATTTTTTAGGGCAATACATATTTTTAGCAGAAGAAGAACCACCAAAGCAGAGGACCATTTTCCCCAATTTTTTGATTTGCAGACTCAGTCTCCTCCTGTGATCTTCCAAAATAGTAGAGGTGATTTTTCCTATTGTTTTTGTTATTCTTATCGTTAGCTTTACTTTTCAATCTTAGCGAAGTCTGGGTATGAATTTAATCTGCAACCCTTTGAAATGTGTGAATTAAAATTTAATTTAAAGGTTAGCAAAGTGTGCAATTAAATTAATTTTATAATTTGCAAATTCTAGATTTAAATTTAATTTAAAGCTTTATAGGCTAGATTTTGTTTCATGTCTATCTATCCTGGCATTTAAGTAGGAACACTTACATTTAAATTTAGATTTTCATTATATTTTTTAGTGTTTTTGGCAATTTCTTTGAATTGAATCATTTGTTGTCTTTTAGTTTTCAAATGATACAGTACACAAGCTTTCTACCTTTAAATGTGTTTACATTGATCACTTTCATGTCTTCAGAGATGTACAATGGCAGTGTTCAGCTTTATGTGGGAGTTACTTATGGGAGGAACTTGATTTCACCAGTCAGATGATATGTATTGTCTCTGGTTTGAAGTTTGTGTTTCTGCATAAATTTATTTCCACTGTAGTCTATGATTTTGATTTCTGTTGTTTTCCAGCCAAAAATTGTGGGGTAGTTATAGGATAATCCTTAATACTTTCCCTTCAGCCCATTCAATTGTTGTGTCATCTCAACATAGTGAAGAAGAAATAGAAATTAAGTACATCCTTGCCACTGAGATTTGGTCAATGATATTGATTCACCATCCTATTTGTGGTATAACTAGATTTTGACTCACCACCCTATTTGTATAAGGAGATTTAGAGTTGAACATTAATTAATTACTATAACTTTCAAAGTTTTTTTATTCGTTTCTATTTGTACAAACAATTTTGATTCATATTTTCTAATTTTATTGCAAAATTTCAAAATACTTAAAATTTATAATTTAATTTTAAACATATAAATTAATTTGTCTTTTTTAAACTTAAATATTTAAATCATGTTAAGTTTATGATCAAAACTATAATTTGATTTTGTAAATATAATTTCATTAAATTTGAAAAGAGAAGTGTAAAAACTTAAAGCATTGTATTTCATTTCACATGGATTGTTGTATTGATGACAATAAAAAAAATTCTAATTATTGAGAGTGGTATGTATAGAGTAGTTTTTTTTGTGAAATATATGGTTATAGCTATTTTTTGTTTTTGAATTATACTATTTCATGCCTTATTTAAGTTGAACATTGTATTGATTTTTTGTAGGTTGAGTATGTTATATAATTTTTTATTATATTTATCTTATTAAAATAATGTTTTTCTTTATTTAAATTTTAAAGAGTTTTTTAGGGTTAAAATATTGTATATTATGTTATGAAATTAGAGATATATCATATACTAACTAATGACTCTATTATAAACTAAAAAATCTGGACTCCTTGTCTAAGGATGGGCGGGTTTTGTAAACTCTCTTGTCTTGCCTTCTGCTCTCTTGTAATAGTACAATTCACAATAAAAAGTTGGTTTCATCTATGAGCCTTCAGTCTTGTTGAAAAGGAGGGATTGGACTCTAAACACAACATACATTTCAACTTCCCAAGTCCAACAAATGCTTTAGTCCATAAAATCAACATTCTCTTCTTTCTTTACTCCTCACATATGGAAGTTCATTTCTACATTACCCCTAATTCTAGGCCAGGTCGAGACTCAAAGAGGTATTGCACTCATGGCCTCCAATATTGACACAGTTACAAACTCACATAGGACACAACTAGGCTCTATTGAATGAACTACGAGTAAGATTTTTTTTATCTAATGGTAACCTTAAATGTTCAACCTTAACAAACAGTGGCTCATGTAACAATATTCCTTTGACTTTTGGAAAAAAATTAATTTTCTGAATCTGTCCCATATATTTTCAATCTATTTTCATATCTGCACAAATTATGACAATTTTCATCTTTGATATTGGAAAGGGTTTACTTTGAAGCTTGCCTAGCTTTGAAGCATGAAAATGTATTCCTCAAGCGGTCTCAAATTGCAAAAATTCACCACAATCCATGTGCATGTTCTTAGAAAAAAATTGACGTAGTATTTCTTCGCACTATTATTCATATCTTTAATAAAAGGCTCTTCAAATAGTTGTAAAAATTATCATAATTTTGCCCTGGTCATCAAAATAAATAACCCACAATGCCTAGAATCAAGGTTATCAAAAGTTAGAAATGTTAGTTCAAACCTTTCACAATGAGGATGGTACTTATGTCCACTTCATTGTTGTAACAAACTATTTATTCATCCCATGTTGTAGATGGAACTTAACAAATTTGAGAGAGATCACATGCACAAAGCTTAATACGAAAACCATTAAAAATATTAGTTTATGTCCTGATGGTTTCATTAACAACATACATAATTATTGTTATTTTAATCACAAGCGATCATAGATTTTAACTAAAAGATCAAAGGTGTCATGATTGGGCTTAACCAACGAATCATTTGTGATGGGCAATGGCTCTTCGACAACTAGTTACCTCCATTTAGTATTTTTCTCTTGATGTAGGATCTCTACGTGTAATATGCTTAGAGGGATGCATAGCACCATCTCATCCAATGATGGTTGAGGATCCTCATCATCCTAACTATGTGACATTCTTTAGTGACTTTCACATATTAAAATCTAAGTATATAATCAAAACTATTAACCCAAAAAGCTGAAAAGCCTTATAAAACCTTAAAGGTATAGTTGTATGCTATTTCAAAGCACAGATGCTAACTTAGGAAAAAAAAGACATATTTAGAGAGATTAGTGAAAATTGAGATGTAAGAGTAGTTGAAAGAGAATTCCTTATAAGAAGAAATTGAAACTCACAACTTTGCATAGAACTTAAAATGAAAAACATGAAAAATATAAAAACATCATTAAATTTTCATTTAACGGAGAAAAAAGATTTGAAATTCCAGACCGGTACACAATTCTAAGGTCATAGAACATTGCTAATGTAGAATAGTAGGAGTCCACGAATTTGGATATGATTGTATGGATCTTGATTTCAACAGTTACTACGTAACCTACAGAGTTGATGAAGGGAAGGGATCAGCGCTGGTGAAGGAGGAAGGATTGCTCCTGGTTAGACGCATAGAACTGTGTGGGAGTGTACCAATTTTTAAATTTAATTAACATAGATTAATAATGTTATAGTAGTGTAAGTTGTATATAATTTATTTTAATAATATTGTTAATAATGATTTTTTATTTAACTATATTTATCTTGGGATATACTATTGAATATTTATAATTTATTTAATGAATTAATATTTCATAAAAATATCTAGTATTTATATATAATTTGAAATTAAAATTTAATGAGTATATTAGAAGGAGGTGATAAATTTTAATTTCAAAATGGTTTTTTGGTTTTGACTAGTATTATTTTCAAAATAAAGATTAATTCTTATGAATTTTATACTCAAATAGAGCATTTGTTGATTCTCAAAAATGTCACAATCCTAAGAGGATTGAGGGCTAAAAACGAAAAACACTTCCTCTTATATTGCCCATCTTATCCTCGCATTCTATTTTTAGTTTTCAAAATACTTATCACATTACAAATTGTTTTAATCTTTTAAGGTAGCAAAACTATGGTGATCTAGTATGTCACTTACTTTTAACTATAGAAATAAAATGTTAAAGAACTATGATTATCCTTTTATCCACTTAACCGCTAATAAATTATAGAGATCTTAGAGGACATTAATCATCATCATCATATAGAACATTATAAAATAAATCATTTTTCATTATTTACATTTTCTTTGTCAAGTTGTCCATGATCTTCCAGGCTTGACCTGTGGCTTGAGGAGCCAGACCCAAGGGCCTCTAATCTATCAAAGTCACCGAGGGATCACACCCATCTTGGGCCACACCAACCCTAACCTCACTAGATTTTTTTAGTATGTCTCCTCCACCTAGCACATGACACAAACCCTAAGCTATCTATATTTCTTTAGTATGTTTCCTCCCCCTACCACACCACACAAACCCTAAGTTGTCTAGATTTTTTTTAGTATGTCTCCTCCCCATAGCACACCACGCCAACCCTAAGATGAATTTTTTTGGTATGTCTCCCCCCCCCTAATACACCACACCAAACCTAAGCTGAAGTTTTTTAGTATGACTCATCCCCCTAGCACACCACACCAACCCTAACTTGACTAGAATTTTTAAGTGTGTCTCCTCCTCTAGCACACCTAGGGATCACACCCATCGTGGTCCACACGAGGCCCATTAGTGTGTCTCCTTCCCCTAGCACACCAATGGATCACACTCATCCTAGTCCACACCAGCTGAGTTGTCTATACATTTTTAGTATGTCTCCGCCCGCTAACATAGGCCATAACCACCCCCCTTAGGTTTGATCATAAGTCTCCTTACTCATGAAACTCATGGGACTTGACTCATTACTTACATTCTTAATATATTAATGATTATAATTTTTTTTCCATTTAACAATCAACTTTCAAATTATATATTTATAAATTTATTTTTATTTTAAAAAACCAATAAGTGTTTGTTTTAAGTAATTATATAAAAAATTAATACTTTAAATTATGGTTAATAATAATTTTTATAATACTTTTAATTATATCATTAATTTCTATAAATTATAGAAATACATTATTTTATAATACATTATTTCATAATACATTATTTCATAATACGTTTAATTATATTATTAATTTCTATAAATTTAGATATAATGATATCAATAATTTTTAATAGTTTAATCCCAACATTATTATCTCTATACTACTTTTTCTAAGTGAATTTGATTGAAATTTAATATAGTGTTAAAAAAAAGCTTTCTATCGTAAAAAAACATAGCTTAAATTATTTTTATATTTATTTCACCATCATTATTATTTGAAATTCAACCCAATTAAATAAACAAAATTTTTAATCCCGAGTAAAACTATCTCAAAAATTTTTTAATAAAAACGAAAATATAAAATAATTAAACAATATATTTTATAGTTTAAGTTTTATATATTTATATATTAAATTTTTTATTATAATTATATTTAAATAACTCAAAAACCACTAAATAAAACATTAAAATATATATAATTTTTTTTTATATATAATTATCTTTTGTATTTTAGAATTTTAAAATAATAAAATTTATAAATTTTAATATATGATTTTATGTATTTTTAAAGATTATGTAAAATTGATTTTCTCTCATGCTCTTGAAATTTAATATTGAAATCATCCATGTGAACTTATTAAGTTGTTAAAGTGAACCTTTTGAATTATTGGCTGAACAATTGCGTATCAAATTGTTAAATGATGTTTGTTTTGGTAATTTTTTTTTATCAATAATATATCTTTCTAGTTATTCATCAATGTACATAAGATTATATGGATTACATTTAAATATAGTAATAAACTAAATATAATTTAATTAAAATAATAAAATATAGGAAAAATTGTGTTATAAGTTTTAAAAATAATAATAAAAGAATTATAATTGAGTGATAATATTTTGAATTTATTTAAATACATTTTTATTGGTTATTAAGAAGTTTAAATTTTGTCAATTAGATTTATATAGGGTTATTGGGTATAATGGTTGTTATCTTCTCCAACTAGGTTCATAGTCTAGCTAGTAAGTAACATGATGAGTTAGAATGTCTTGAATATTCTTATATTAGTTTTGAGCCTTGTGAACTCTTGAGTATACATGTGGGTTAGTTTGGTACCAACAAATCACTTTAGAGATATGTTTCTTTCCCTTGTCCAAAATAGAAAAGGAAAAAGAGTAAATTTTTTAATATGCATATATATATTATGTGATTCTTTATTATGTATTAATTTCTTTATATAGGTATTAACAAATTTAAGACTTTTCTATGCTTGATAAATCCAAATTTAAAATGAATTTACATATATTTATTTATTTTACATTTATTTATCACATACATAAAGTATGCAATTATTTTAATTTAATTTAATTTAATTTAATTTAAGTTTATGTAAGATGGAGATGAATTATAACAATAAAATGGAGTTGAGGAAATATTTTCCTTCAAATTCCAATAGGGATTAGGTTTTCAAAATTTCCATGTTTTGATTGGAAACAAATTATTGTCTTTTCAACCTATCTAGTCCTTTGAACTTCATTTTCTAAACTTTGAAACAAGAATGGGAGCACATAATCCATTTGTTTCCCATCCAAGATGAAAGCATGATAAAAATACTCATTGATTCCTTAAATTGCAGCAGATAAGGACACCAATTCAGTTCTTACAGGCTTTTGAGCACCTTATGAAATGAGTGTTTCTCAGTTATTTTTTTCTTCCCCATCCAAACAACCTCTCATCCTAATATCTAGGATACTGTTCAAAGAAGATGGTATAATATCACACTGATGTCTCCTCAAAGATTACTTCTAGTTTAGTTATTAGTTTGGTGATACAAATTTAATATAATGCACTTTCACCCACTTGGAAAGCTCTACTTTACCAATAATTTAGCCTCCTCATTCCTCATGCCTTCCACCTCCACATCCATGTTTCTTGTAGTTCTACCTCTGTGTCACTCTACATTCATCTACACTTATATGTGCATTTATTTTCACCTTTTTGATGCAAATGTTAGTAAATACAATATTACCAATAGTAGACACAATCTTAACTTATGTTTCATATAATATGAAAAACTCGTAATGTCTTATTGTAATGTCTATATATAGAATCTCTAGTTGAGTTTATTAATCTAATTTGAAAGCATAGTTACCAAATTATTATAGAATGATGTAAGAATTGTTGTGAATTAATTGACATTTATAGTGTTTTTAGCCCTTGAACCTCTATTTGTAATGATACAACCATGCACTATCTCCAACTCTAGTGGTAATCATGGAACTATTTATACTTTTACGATGATTATTAGAGTTGTGGATGTAGTGTTGTGTGTACTTTGCGATATATAGAAACTATATGCTTGACAAATGAGACAACATAATGTTGTTCCTCTAGCTAATATGAGAATATAAGTGGAGGAAAGGTGAAAATATTTAATATATGGTGGCAAGTTGATATGCATGAAAATTTTCAAAATGCGGTAAGTTCATCATCTTTGGAAAAAAAATTATTTCACATGGTATAAACTACTAGTTCATAAATCCAAACAATGATGTTTTAACATGCCTAAAATTCTCCAATGGAGAAAAAATCCAAGGAACTAACTAATAAGGCCATTTGCGGAAATGTATTAATGGAAAAGAAGATTTTATATGTAAGAGAGTATCTCCTAATCAATCATTAGCAAATGACCCTTCATGCTCCTTCAATAGATATTATTGATGAATTGGACATCATTCCATTTATTAATAGCCATTGGTATCAAAATAAATGTAGCTCATGAAATTACTCTATGTATAAAACATTGATGACCATCGGATTACATAACTATAAATGTATACTAAGGTTTTACCTAAAGTCACATTATACTAAGTTGATATTAATTAAATACCAATTTTTCTTAATATCTTAAAACACCCCCTTAAGAACAACTTGGGATGGTGACACAGTACAAGAAATAAATAACCTGTCCCAATCAAATATCAACAAATGACACTCCATGCTCTCTGAATAGAGAATATTAGCGAATTAGGTGATAATCCATAGATCAATAGCCATTGTTATTGAAATTAATGTAAGTCATGAAATCACTCTATGTCTAAAATATATGATTACCATCGGATTACATAACTACATATGGATACTAAAGAATACTAAAAAACCTATTTTACATGAAGATATACTATACTAAGTTAATATTAAATAACGCTTAATTTTCTAGGTATATTAACACCCGCCCTTAAGAACAACTTGGGATGGGATTGAAGAATTTACAAAGGTAACACAATACAAGAACAAAAGAGTCATTAGAACCTATTCCATTGCAATGAAAAATTCTTCAACTCTTGACATACATCAAAGTGTAGCAAAAATCACTTATTTAAGATACTTGTAGCTTAATTTGTTTGCTTCGCTAATGGTGAAGTGGATATTTTTGCAAGCTCAATGGTGCTCTAACAGTCACACCAAAGGATAGTTAGATGTTGTTACTATAGTTCAATGTTTAAAAGCATATATCCAAGCCACAAGGCTTTATCACTTATATTAACCTATATTCTGACAAAGAATGGAGAGAAATCGTGGAGAAAATATTTCTCTTCTCAATATTCAAAATAGCTAAATAGATTACAAAGAAAGCATCAACAATAAATGACTAGAGCAGAACTCTACTAAACTAAAGTAATTATGAACTCGCTATGACACGTAGAAGACAAAAAAATCAAATGTGATGACACCTAGCAAACAATGAGACTAATATCTCAACAACCCCACCTAATATCAACTATTACGAGTAGAGGCACTTACAATGCCTAATTCTTCTCTTTGAAATTAAAATAAATTCTTTCCCAATGGCTTTGTGAAAATATATGCAAGTTGATATTTGGAACAATAAAAAGAAAGTACTATGTCCCCATATTCACAAGCTCACAGATGAAATGAAAACATGTGTCAATGTGCTTCCTCTTTTTGTGGAAAGAATCATTTTTTGATAAAGAAATTGATAAAATATTATGATAGTAAATAGGAGTTTTCTCCTTTTGAACATTTGAAATATCTTTCAATAATCTTCTCAACCACACTGCTTAACAAGTTGCTACATATTTTGCCTCTATGGAAGATATTGAAACGATTGATTATTTATTGGATTCCAATGAAATTAGATTTGTTCCAAGATGAAAAGCACACACTGAGGTGATTTTAAGATCATCTAAACTCCCTACATAATCGATGTATGTATAACTTGAAAGTGAACAATTTTAAGAATGTGTATAGAACAAACCATAGTCTATGATCCCTACAATATACCTTAAGATCCCTTTTGCAACCTTCCAATGAGTAATCTTAGGTCACTACGTAAACCTAGAGACAAAACTAGTCACAAACATGATATCAGGTCTAGTTGTAGTAAGATACAACAAATTACCAACTAGACTTTCATACATTGTGAGATCAACTAGTGGTGCTACATCTTCTTTTCTCAGCTTGCTGCCATGAGCAATTTGTGTATCAGTTGGTTTGCAATTGGTCATTCTAAACTTTTGGATGATATTAGTGGCATATTTTTGTTTACCAACAAAAATGCCATTAGCATATTATAGAATTTCAGTGCCAAGGAAGTATTTCATGACCCCTAGATTAGTCATATCAAACTCCCTTTGCATTGTTTCTTTGAATTCTTTTAGCATCATATCACCTATATAAATAAGATCATCTATGTAATGGCGTAAAATCATAATTTTACCTTCAGGAGTTTTGGTATACAAAGTTGGCTCAGGGATGCTTCTGCAAAAACCACTTTTTATGACGTCAGTGTCAATGTGATTGTACCAAGGTTTTGGAGTTTGATTCAAACCATACAAATCTTTATTTAATATGTATATCTTATTCTCTTGTCCTATAACTTGAAAACCAGGAGGTTTCTCTACATAAACTTCTTCCTGTAATATACCATTTAAGAAAGCAAATTTTACATCAAGTTGGTAGATCTTCCATTTGTGTTGAGTTGTTGTGTATAAAATGGTCCTAACATTATCTAACCTTGCTAATGGAGCAAAGGTTTCACCATAGTCGACACCAAATTGTTGTGAGAATCCTTTGGAAACCATCCTTATCTTATGGTTCTTGATCTCTTTCTTTTATTCATCTTTGTTTTATATACCCATTTTACACCAATCTTGGTTTTGTCTCTTAGGAGATCAACTAATTCCCAAGTCTGGTTCTTCTCTGTGGAAAAAATTTCTTGGTTCATTGCATCAACCCAATTATTTTCATTAAATGCTTCTTAAAAATGGGTTGGTTGAGATGAAATAAATGCTAACATATTCTACTGGCGAAACTCATGCTCCTGCTCATATATTTCTCTTATGCTTATTTTTTTATGACTGTCTTCTGGAGATGTTGAATGACTAGTGGATTCATTGCTTAAAAAGGTACCATTTTTAGAATGGTACGGATCTTCTTGAACCTATAATATTGGTAGTTTTGGTGGATAAAAAAATTGATTTGAAGTTTTATCAACGTGATTAGATCGAGATTTATTTAAAAAAAAACATCTCTGGTTAAAACAAATTTCTTAGTAACTAGATTATAAAGCTTTTAGGCCTTTGACTGCTCATTATGGTCTACAAAAATACATCTTTCACTCCTATCATCAATATTATTTCTTATCTACTCAATAACATGTGTAAATGCTACGATCCAAAAAACCTAAAGTGAGATACATTTACCTTTTTACCGTCCCATGCCTCTTGAGGTATTGTATCTTGGAGACTGCTTCTTGGGGATCTGTTGAGAACATATAATGCTTTTGAAATAGCTTCAGCCCCCATAGTCATTTGACATTTTCTTCTCATGAAGCGTACATCTGTCCATGTTCACGATTGACTGATTTTTCCTTTTTGCTACTCCATTCTACTATGGAGTATATCTTGTTGTGTTATGCATGATGATTCCTTATTGTTGACAAAAATATTTGAAGTCATTGGAGTTGTATTCTCCTCCTCTATCATATCTAAGTACTTTCAAAGGATTTCCACTTTGATCTTTTACTTTTGCTTTGAACTCTTTAAATCTTGAAAGTATTTGATTTATTTTTGAGAAAATACACCCATATCTTCTTTCTATAATCATCAATGAATGTTAGAAAATAAAGACTACCACCAATGAACTATGTCTACATTGCGCCACATATCTCTTTATGGAATAGCTATAAAGGATATTTTTCTCTAGAGGAAGATGTGGGAAAGCTATCTTTTTTATGCTTGGATAGAATACAAATTTCACAACTACAATTTTTTTCATTCACAATAGGGAGACCAATGATAATTGAATGTTTCAGAAGTAAAATTAAACTCTTGAATGTAATGTGGCCATACCTAGAATTCCATAGCTAAGACTCATCTATTCTTGACACATTATGGAAAAAATACTTTGAGATATTTCGACTTATAAGAGTCAATGGAAACATCACATTCTTGATTTTTCCAACCTTTGTTATCAATCTTCTATTGGGAGGTTTGTCATAGAGATAACATGTGTTCCCTTGAAATATTAAATCATAACCATTTTCCATTAATTGACCTACACTAGTGAGGTTATGCTTCATATGTGGAACATAATAAACATTAGGTATGTATTTATTCTCACTCTTTTTTAGTAAGAGTTGGGACATTACCTTTCCCTTTATATTTAATACATGAATAATCTCCAAGAGTAATTTTTGATGTTATGGAAGCATCAAGATAAGAAAGCATAATTTTGTTACCTATCACATGATTGCTGCAACTGTTATCCAATAACCAAGGGTCCTCGCTATGAGTGGCTTCAGATAGATGGAAATGAAGAAACATTATTTCAAAGGATTATCCTTCATTGTTGGAGAGATGGACAATGCCCCTTAGCTGATATGACTGTTTCTTTCTATATTCATGTTCATAATGCCCAAATTTCTTTCCGCAATAGCATTGGACATTAGATTTTCTCCATGTTCTGCATCTCTAAGTTTGGTTTTGTGGAGGTCTCCATTGTTCTGTTGCATGATGATGTTCTGATCTGCCTCTCCCTCGACCTCTGCCTCACTTGTTATTGCCTCTATATCTTATGTCTCTACCTCTACGAAGAGAGAGATGTTCTTTGAAATCTTGTTCAATGGAATATTACGCCAAGTTGAGTCTTGTTTCATGTGTGAGAAGTGATCTAGTCAACTATTCTACTCAGAAATTTGTGAAATCTTTGGATTCCAGAATGGTTGTTACAATCATGTATATTCCTTGGGTAGTCTTCGAAGGAATTTTTCAAAAATCTTTCGATCTATAATGGTTTCTATAATCAGTTTGATATGATTTACTATTTTGATGACTCTAGTCATGAACAAATCCACATTTTTTTTGTCAATCATCTTCAAGGTTTCAAATTGATATCTCAATGTCTGTAATTTAAAAATATTTAATGTATCATTACCTTGATACGTAGCTTTCAAAATATCCCAAGCTTCTTTTGTCACTGATGCGCCAGTCATCTTATTAAAGATAGAGTCATCAACTGAGTTTTGTATCCAACATTTGGCTCTGTGATCCTTCTTTCTTAGTTTTGCAGCGTCGTTACTCTAATTATTATTCATGGCTACTAATTATTCTTAGGTCAGCTCTACATAACTATTTGGGAGGGTTTCCCAACATTCTTGTGCTTGGATAATGTCTTAACTCTTAAAGACCAAAACTCATCATTTTTTCCAAATAGAGTCAAGAAGGTTTGTGTCAAAGCATTGGAAGAATCCATTTTTGAATGTAGATGTGTGCCCTCTTTAAAAAAGGCTGTTGTATTAAAAAACACCTCATTTCTGTTAAGAAAAATATATTTTAATAGAGTTGGCTCCCTCTTTATTTTTTTTAAGGACCCTCTTAAAAAAATTTTAAAAATTCCTTTTTAACTGTGTAGGATCCCTTTTAGTAAGAAATACCTTTAAAATTGGTTAAACAACACACTTTTTTTTTTTTTTAAACGAAAAATAAAGGAAACCTTGTGAAATAAATCGTATAAGAGGTGAACCCTTTTAAAAAAATTGTGCAGGCATCAAAAATTATGAACCTTCAAAAACTTGAACATGTTGACCTTCGACAAATTCTTAGATGGACTTTGTGGAGCTCGTTTGACTTTGTTTAATCTTTTTCAAAGACGTGGAGCTCGTTTGACTTTGTTTAACCTTGTGCTTCAACCTTCATGCGAAACACTGATGTCAGAGCACTTCTTTGAGATGATTTTCACTATGTTAATGGGTCAACGCACCTCTCAAGGGAGTACTCCTACAATGAGCCAATATCCTTTCAAGTCTTGTTAGCTTTCCATGGCCATCACATTTGCTCCCCTTAGCATGGGTGCATTGGGGAGTCAATTTTTTTTTTAATTGAAGGAGGTAACGACTTGCTTCATCCTCTTTATAGAACCGAATTCACGCAATTAAATCCTTCAAAAAAAATTAAGGCTTCTTCTCTTTCTTGACTTCTCGATCTCTGTTGCTCTCTTTGGGGTTTTATGGGACCTGAATCTTTGATACCATGACAAAGAATGGAGAAAAATTGTGGAATATAGATTGCTCTACAAAATATTCAAAATAACTAAATAGAGTACATAGAGAACATAAAAAATGAATCACTAGAGTAGAACTTGACTAAACTAAAATAATTTTGAGTTGAATATGACACCTAATAGACAACATAATCAAATGTGATGACACCTAACAAACAATGAGATTAATATCTCAACATTTTCAATACTTTTCTTCTAGTGACATTACTACACAAAAGGGATATTTAATCTTAAACACATATTTTAACTTTTTAATTGTATTAAATCAATACAAAAGAAATAACCAAACTCTAACTCTTTAATTGTTTTAAATTAAGAAAAAAGAAATAACCGACTATTTACAAGCATAGGCTTTATTCCTTTGTAATATTGCTCATTTCCTATGCAAGAAATACTATTGGTGGCATCCACCATGGTGCTAGCTTCAACCCAATGGAATGGAATGTGAAACAAAGAGCATAAATGGATTTGGTAATGAGCCCCTCGCTAAAATGGGTAGTGTTAGAGACTACCCTTAGGACTAGTCATTTTGAGTACCTTCATGGTCCAGGATTGTTACAACATTTGGTTATAGCATTTGTTTAGGGTTTAATAGTAAGTAAATGAGGGAATATGTTTTGAAAGATATTTGGGTTTATTCAACACTGAGAGGTAAAATATAGTTCCTTGTTGAGGATTTTATCTTGCCCTTGTTTACCTCTTAGAGTTGCAGGGTTTTATTAATGGTAAACATTCTAAAGATTTACGAACTAAAATTCTCCTTTGGTTACTAAATAAAAGCAAGGGAAGTTGAGGAAATGTGTTTGTTGGCTCAATTCGAGGCTTATGAAGTCAGAGGAGCTTTCATTTAGGTAACAACATTGATATTACCTGGGTACTTCATGTTTCTCTACATCTATTTTCCTAGCGAACAAGGTGAACAAATAAGATATAACCTAATCTCGAAACTCCAATTATTTAGATAAAGGAAAGAAGGAATATCTCATCACATCAATCAACCATTTCATTCATCCAAATATCTATGCCCTGATGAGGTCAAGTTTTGGTATCCCTATCCCTCAAGGCCAGATGTTCTTCACGGTCGACGTATGTATGCCAATGTTAAACCCAATGGTAATTCTTCCATTAATATGATACTCTATTATTGTTAATGCTTATTATTCTATATATTTCTAAGGAATCAATCTAGGACTGTGATTTTAAAGAATATCGATTAGGGATTAAACCTTTAAATTTATTTTCTTGGTTTTGTAGAGTTTTTGCTTTACAAAAAAATAATCTTATTTACTCTAAACTCCTATTTCTTTCTATAGCAATTATGGTCGTGACTCAAATAAATAAGACATTTATCTGTAAATTCAAAATTTTAACATGTATCTTTTAATATGTGTGATCACCATGCCATATTCATGGGTTTGAGCAAGAAAAAATATTTTCATTAAGGTTTAGAGATGAAATAAGATATTAAGCCTCCAATTACTTAGTCATTGATGTTTAAATCCTTGACATGGATAAGGAATTACTTTTATTCAAGAGAGAGAATTGAAGTGCCACATTATTTCTATACAAATCCTTTACCCAAGTTGTTTCTAGTAATACTTGTATGTTGCATTAATTTTTTTTTCCTTAACAAAGTTGGTTACTAGTTTTATATTCCAAGAAAGAAAAAGAGGGAGGCATGCTCCCATTACATCAAGGCAAAATGGAGTGAGGCAACCTAGAAGAAAAACAGAGGGCAAACATTCCCTATCTTCCAAGCCCTTCCCCTTTTTATTCTGAGGTTACTAATTGCATTATCCTTATAAATATCTTCAAATTGATTCAACAATAATTTACACTTACATAACATAGAAAACTATTAGCAAAAGAACTTTGCAGAAAACAGAGGAATGGAGAAATAAGAACTATTTTTTGTTGACTAAGGGTTCCTGATGGGATTGAGGGCAATTCTTGTTGCTTTGAATGATAGAATCTTCTCATGTCTGATTAGTAAGTAAGCTCTCCAAATAGTTGATCCTATCCTCCATATGCTTACACTTTTTGTTTTAGACCTCACATTTATTTCCTCTTCTCTTCCATCTATCGCTTTATAAAGGAATTCTCAAATTTTGATTCAAAGTTGTAGCCTTTGACTCTTTCTCTGATTTGTTCGATCATGTACTAGTTATCTCTATAGGCTACGTAGTTCTTACACTTTGGAACATTTGCAAGAGGGTTCCATTCCATTTTTCCTGAGGGATGTAACTGACCACTCCAGTAGGGAAGAGAAGGGGAAATAAGAAACAAAGAATAGAAATGAAAAGTTCCATTAGATAGGCCTACAAAGGGCAGCAGCCTTGAGGGAGAGAAAAGCGGATCACTGAAAGAAGATGCCACCAGAGTTATGTGAAGGCTAATGAATCTGGAATTAGGCCTCGAGAGTTGCATGAAGGCTAGAGTCACCAGAGTTGCACAAAGGCAAATGGTTCTGGAATTTGGTCACCAAAGTTGTGTGAAGGGGAGAAGAAAGAATAAGAAAAGTATATAATCTCATTCCCTAAAGGGGTGCAGTGACAATTACAGTAAATTTAATTACACCTTCTAAGACACTAAGGAAAGAAAGGGAGGGCGAAGATGAAAAATCCGGTGGACAGGAAGACAACATAGGTAATTATCAGAGAAGAGATAAAACCACTCGAGCGGAGGGAGAGTATATAGAGCTGCACTGCATGCCACATTAGGAAAGAGAACTTTGGAATTTTACAGGAAGCTTAAGTAGATGCTATTCACTTGTTGATAGTCATGGTCTAACTGTACTATTTGTTCTTAGAGATTTCCTTTATTTTCTTGATCTTCTGAATTCTATCCTTTTGAGCTGAAGTGATTGTTTCCCACCTTGATGTCCTAGTCTTGAGTATAATTCTCTGCACATGGAGGCATGAGGTCCTCTAGAATTAGTTTATGAGCAATCTCATTATCAATTCTAGATTCTCCCATACGACGGTTGACAGGGATATTAGCCTTCATATCGGCGATATGATTATTTTCTCTAAGGATATGATTGAAGATGATTTCACCAAGAAACTACAAATTGTTTCCCACCATTTTTTTATTTGACTCAGAGCCTTTTTCTTGAGGCTTCTACTTTCCACCATCGATTGGATTATTACTGCAGAGTCCCCCATTATAACCAAATTCTTCATACTTTGCTGCCTTAAGATTTCCATTCCCAAGAGGAGGTCATATGCTTATGCCTTGTTGTTGGTTAGTTCTCTTAATCTCCATTCATATGTGATGGGATTTTTCCCTCCTGGGTCGGAAAGTATACCTCCAACTCTAGCCTTGCCTCAATTGGACTTAGAAGCTCCAACAAATAGTAAGTTAGGCCTACTTAAGTTCTCTAACCATGTTTTGAATTCCTCTTTTTTTATTCTTATTTTCAGTTTTGAATGCTGATAGGAGATTTGCTGATGTTTATTTTTTGCGGCTTTCTCATTGCGAATTCATCCCATACTCTTTCCTCTTGATGCATGTGTTTGGAATCTATTGCTTCAGCTCCTTTGGAGTTGATGAGTTCAGTTGACATGCTCCAAGTTTTAGCCAAAACTATTTTGGTGTTTGGAGAGTGATCTTTAAGATCCCCTGATTTCTTGCTAACCAAATTTGCCAACACATTAATGAGGGAAAACTCAGAAAATATATTTTAACTGTTTCTTTATTTCTGAAAGTATATGCATACTTTTTCCCTAGGTTGATAAAATCTCATGTAAAGGCTATAATTGCATAATATTAACCTCCAAGGGACTAACTAGCCCTTGCCAGTAGACACGAGAAAAAGGGCACCCCACAAGGAGATGCCAAATATTTTCTTCACTCTCATGGCACATTGTGCAATGTGATGGGCCTTCATAACCTTTATTTTTAATATTACCAACAGTCATAATTTTTCCTTTAAGAAGTGTCCACATGAACACTTTGATTTTTGGCATGGTTTCAATTTTCGATGCCACTATCCAGTATTCCCAGTCTCAATTTCGATGTCGGTGTATGGTGGCATATCCAGATTTGACTTAGAAATCCCCTCCATCATGGTCCCATTGAAGAGTATCTTTTGGGTCGAGACTGAGTCGAGCATCCCCCTTAAGATGAGAGATTAGAGACTTCCATTGAGTGACAAGGCCTAGAGGGAGGTTGAGAATCCTCGAATACCCCCATTCTCCACCTCTCCAAAGGGAGATGGCATCCAAAGTATTGATTCCTTTCATTTTCATCCACCTTCTCAGATCATGAAGATTTTCTTGATGGGCTATAGGTTGATTTCGCATTATTCTGTCCTTCTAGATTTTGATGAGTTTACCATTATGAGGGATCATGGAAGAGTTTTCTTTGATGAGTGATACAATTTTCATAATTAGATTGGAGACTTGGGTACACGGCCTGGTTGGGTAACCTTTTTCCATAAGTGAATTCTATTGTGTTTCATGTATTTTACTTCACAGATTCTCTTCCACTAGCTCCTCTCTCTAGTTATAAATCTCCATGTTATTTTTGCTCCAAGTGACAAGTTCATTATCCCAAGAAGTCTTATTGCCAACCCACGTTTCTCATAAGGTAGAGTTACTTCATCCTATTTCACCAGGTTGTGCTTCAATGTCTCTACTTTACCTCCTTTCCATAGGAACCCCCTAATTACTTGCTCAATTTGTTTGTGTACACTTGCCAGAGCTAGTATTATTGCATACTATTAAATTTTGGAGAGTTGTCAGTAATGCCTTAATTAGTACCACCCTTCCAGCCATGTTGAGCTAGTTCATACCCAATTCTACACTTTTTGTTTCATTTTCTCAATGTACTTGTTCCATATCTTGGTATTCATATTTTCTTTGCAATAGGGAGGCCAAGATAGTGAAAATGGCTCCATTTTCCTTGAAAATGAATTTCTAGTATTTCTGAGATTTTTTTGAGAGTGCGAGGAGGAGTGTTCCAACTGAAAATTCTACATTTATGATTATTTAGTAGTCCTCCAGAGGCTTCCATAAAATTGTTAAGTACCTTTTTTATTCTTCTTGCCATTATGAAAGAGGCCCCTCCCACGACCAGGGTGTCATTTGAGAATAGACAGTGGTTTATGCTTTTTACTTCCGAAGAGATTCAAAATTCTGTGATAGTCCTATCTTGTCTACATTTCCCAATGTTTCGACTCAGAGAGTCCTCCATTATGATATATAAAAAATGAGAGAAAGGATAGACTTGGTGAAGCCCCCTCGAACTCTAAAAATGTTCACTTGGTTTTCCATTAACCAATGGTGCAATCAAAGGCCCCACAATACAAGTTTTTATTATATCTATTTCCTTTTTTGAGAAACCAAATATTTGTATGACAACTGCAAAGAAACCTAGGTTAACCCTGTCAAATAATTTGCCATGTCAAGCTTGACAATCATTCCCTTTTCCTTTTTCAAAAGGCTAGAGTGTAGTGCTTCCCGTACTATTAGGATTTTGTCAAGGATTTGTGTTTTTGGGATAACTCCTCCTTGGTTTTCTGATATTATTTCTGGAAGCACTGCTTTTATTTTGTTTGCCAGAAGCTTTGTTGTAACTTTGTAGGAGGAATTACACAGAGAAATGGTCATGAATCTACTAAATGAGTTAGCATTTGACTATTTTGGGACAAGGGTGAGGAGGAAGAATTTGTTTTCTACTTTACTAATTTTAATTGGGATATGTTGTAGATATTTTCCATACTCATTATTTGATGCTCGGCATGACAACATATTTCTATAATATCTATAAGCCTCCTTCTTTATTCCCTCTTGTCCTCTAACTTATTTTCCTTCATTATCTTTTATGCTTTCTATTTGATTTGATTTCTCCTTATTCTGGCAGTACTATAGAAGAACGCAATATTCTTGTCTCCTACTTTGAGCCATAGATTTCAGGATTTTAGTCATCGCTCTTCTTCCTCCTTTTTGTTTTTTCTATAAAACTCCCAATACACTTGTTTTTCATGCCATAATATCTCCTGTATTTCCTCTTGCTGCTATTTTCCCACTTGGATTCTATCTATTTTTTTTGTTATTTCTAGCTTTCTATTTTGTGTTTCTAGTTGATTTCTCCTAGCCCAATTTTTTAGCTCTCTCCTCACGACATTTAATTTAGATTTCCAAACATATCTAGGAGAGCTAGTAATTTGATTTGTCCATACTTCTGCAATATTTTTTTTTACTTCTCCACTACCATTCCAAGTGGAACTGAATCTAAAAGGGACTATGCCGAAGTTCTCTAATTTCTCAAGTGAAAGTGCCACCGATTTGTGATCCGATGCTATATTATGAATGATTTTGGATTTTATTTTTCTGAATGATTTAGCGATGTTGCCTTGAATTAGAAATCTATCCAACCTTTCCTTTATGTTATTTTTACCAATTCCTGTGTTGCTCCATGTATACTTTCCTTTGCTAGGAGGCATGCCCATTAATTTACATGTTTCCATAATAGATTCTACCATTTCCCTATATGGACCAGCATTGTATATTCACCCGAAATTTTCATATGCATTCAATACCAAACTAAGAACAATGTAAACTTTGAAACACGAACTATAAACTCAAAACGGGAACTCTAGCCAAAATGCCCCAAAAAAACATCAAAAACAGTGCTAAAAACGAAAAGTGTGTATACTGGAACAATGCTTTTATTTTTTAGGCATCAATTTTGAACATGTTTTTAAAATGGCAGTGACTACGAAATTTACTATGAAATTTCCGTGCAAAATATAGCTTCAAAATGAAAGTGATGATACGAGAACAATGATTTTTCTTTTAGGGTCAATTTTCAAAATTTAAAAAAAACGCTAATAAAACCAAATTTTTATGTGTCAAACAATGTTGTTTATAAGGGAAAAAACACATTAATGTTTTTGGCAGAATATCATTTTTCTTTCCTAAGTATAAATTTAACATGTTTTCAACCATAACATGCTAGATACAACAAAATTTGAAATTTTTTCAACTATTAAATTAAAAAACCATGACATTATGAACAAATTACATCACTAAATGAATTCAAAAGTCATTATTTGTATATTGAATAAAACATATATTATATCTCTAATTTAATATTGCATTGTACATATTTTAAACAATAAAAGTTATCATAATTAAGACATATAATCCAACAACATAAAAATGCCTCATAACTTCTCATTTAACACCATATGGAAAACATTAATTTTATTTGAAGATACGATGCATACATTAGTTATATAAATTTTCTTAAACAATTATTCAAAATCACTCATATTTTCTTTCACACTATCAGAATTCACATCTTTAGATGAGTGACTGGATGCTGACGAAGATGTTCCATATTCTTCTCTTTCATCAACTAGTGCCCCATCTGAGTCCACATGCATGCCCAACATTTCAGGTTTCAAAATTCTTCTAGATCTACGATTGGTTTCAGCTGACTCCCATGTCAACACTATCCCTTCTGGTAACAACCCTTTCAGAATCTCTATCGTCTTGAAGCAAAGAGTTCCTCTCTTTGTTAAATTGCAATCATAAACAAGTATGTCAACATCCTCCAATTTTAATATGTCTATGCAGTGGCGATTTATATTTGTACCCTTTCTTTTTCTTTTTCCACCATTTTCCTTGTCAACTACCATCTCTGGCTTATACACACCATTGAATGGGTGTGTATTTGTGGCATAACAATGTACTTCAACACTTGTAACATCATCATTTTCTATAAAGACCTTTATAACTTTAGCTACCCAAAATGGATAGCCATTGGGATCTCCATCTGCTAGCACTGCAATCATGCAACCCTTCTTAATATCCTGTACTAAACCCCTATAAAGGTCTTCCATGGCTTCACGTTATGCACGAGATCTTCTGGAACCAATATACATCTCTCTTTCCGCTGCCTATGAAGAATTAATGATACCTTGAGATTGTTATTGTTCAACAATGTTTACTTCCTCATGTTCATTCGACACATTTTGTGGCCAAATAAATGGATTTTTCAAAGGTATATCTTCATTTGTTGTTGTTGAAATGATATCACTTTTATTATTGAAAAATGACTCCCACCAAACTGAATCAACAATGTCAAAGTACTCATATGTATATCTAATACATTTTTTAATTTCTTCCAAGGAATTAGAATAATTTATATCTCTATTCTGTCTGCGTGCATTCTGAACTTCACCAACTGATTGTAATAACGATATTTTTGATGCAAATATTGGATGATCTGGAATGAACTTCAAAAATTGCAAACCTATTGACGGTGCCCATTCTATAACAATTGAATATTTCTTGCCCCATAATAGTGTTTTCCCATCAATTTTTTTTATACGAAATTGAAGTTGGAAGCTAATATCATCAAGTTGTTCAATGCATTTCCCCTCACCATATGATCCCAAAATAAACCTTCGCATGTGAACAGTTTCTTCCAACACATCAAAAGTAGGCTCTGGCATGTATGATTTCTTAATACATTCAATTAGTGAGCAAGCTCCACTTCTTCTCCTCAATGTGACTGAAAAACACTGAACATCTGATCAATATGGTCATGAGTGTGCCCAACAAGAAGGAAACCAACATTTACCTTTTGAAAAATTCTCAATTCAACAAGCATGTTTAGATATCCAAAAACAACCTGATTTTTTTTTCACGGTAAGTGTTGCCCAATTGTAGATACAAAACTTCGGGAAGATTATCAGACCAATGAGAAATCACATCATGAATTATGTTTATGGTCAGATTTGCATCATTATGAATATTTGGCGCTGTGAAGTACACCATGGGCAACATTTTCCCATTGAAGACCATACAACTGACCAAGTGAAATTGAATAAAATTTTCCTCCTGTAAATTTTTGGGTGTGCAAACAAAATCTGGTAAAAGTGTTTTCTTCTGGTACATACCATCAATTATCAAACCCAAATATTTATTCGGATTATCATAACACTTCTTTCGATGCTTGTACAACTTCTTCCTTTCGTTTGTTTGTTGTTCACGATGCTCCTGAAGTTCTTTGACAATTAAATGTACACAACATAAAATAAATTCATTAAGAAATATGTTTTCATAGTTGATGACTATACAATTTTAAAAGTTAAAGTTATGAATGCTTACCTCTTTCCAAGCCTTCACATTTGTCCCTTTTTTATTTAAAAGAAGCACATGTACTACAAATCCCCATCCTCGTCTTCATAGGAATACAGACATTGTTGAATTCTTTCTTCCATACCTTCCCAAAATATTGATATGTAATAAATTGGCCATGTCTCTCAGCACCTTATGCATATTCTTTGTATAATTTGTAGATTTATCGTCTTGTAAAATTATTTGGAATAGGCATACACTCTCCATGCTTTGAAAAGAAATATTTCATCCATGACATTGCAGTATTTGATAATGGCCCAAACTGCCTTTTATGACATACTTCTGAATAAAATGTGGGATCCTTTTCCAAATTTTCTTGAATTCTCAAGAGACGAAAATTCCCAATCAAATGAAGCATTTTGAAACCTTTTCTACAGATAAATAAAGTCCCAATATGATAATCATAACCTGACAATGTAGATTGCATGCACCCAACCAAATATGAATTTTGCATGCTTTTATTCATTGACAAATATCTCTTCCTGTTTTCTAATGCAAATTTGAAATCCATATGTTTCAAGCAATCTTTTTGGCAACATTCACTTGAAATGAGAACACTGATAGAACTTCTTCTCGTCAAATATTCTGCTCTACCCCTTGTATAACTAGAACAACTTGCATATATACGAAAAGGTCTACTCCTACTCCTCGATACAATATTTCTTGGAAACATCTCCATCATTGGATCATCATTTGTATAAGTCTTTTCATCATCATTAAGAGGATCGTTATCCACACTATGATCAGCTCTGCTTTTCAAATATTGACTTAGAGGATATTCTTCATCTTCCGCTTCTTCAGTGCTACTGTCATAGTCCTTAGAATTCAGGTTGAAGGGAAAATTTCACTCAATGTTTAATGAATATTCTTCCTCATATGCATTGTCAGTGCTACTCTCATAGTCCATAGAATTAGGACTACATCAAAAATGTGACTATTTACTTATTGAAGATGCTACATCCCATCCTTTGTCGCTGCTACCTTTATACTCATTAGAATTAGGACTAAGTGCATCATCCTGTCCTTCATCACTGCTGCTCTCATAGTCCTTAGAATTAGGACTAAGAGGACACAGTGACACTCCATTCTTTTGAAATTAATCATCACGCTCTTCATAACTATTACTCTCATAGTCCACAGAATTAGGACTAAGTGGACACTGTGGCACTCCGATATTTTCAAATTCATCATCCCACTCTTCATCATTGCTGCTCTCATAGTCCTTAGAATTAGGACTAATTGGACACCATGAAACTCCATATTTTTGAAAATAAACATCATTCTTTTCATCACTACTACTCTCATAGTCCTTAGAATTAGGACTAAGTGGACACTTTGACACTCCATTCTTTTGAAATTCGTTATCACACTCTTCATCACTGTTGCTCTCATAGTCCTCAGAATTAGGACTAAGTGGAAACCGTGACACTCCATTCTTTTGAAATTTGTCATCATGCTCTTCAAAACTGCTGCTCTCATAGTCCTCAGAATGAGGACTAAGTGGACACTGTGACACTCCATTCTTTTGAACGTCACCATCATGCTCTTCAAAACTGTTGTTTTGATAGTCCTCAGAATTAGGACTAAGTGGACACCGTGACACTCCATTCTTTTGAACTTCACCATCATGCTCTTCAAAACCGTTGCTCTCATAGTCCTCAAAATTAGGACTAAGTGGACATCGTGGCACTCCTTTCTTTTGAACTTCACCATTATGCTCTTCATCACTGCAGTTTTCATAGTCCTTAGAAGTAGGACTAAGTGGAATCTATGACTCTTTATTTATTTGAAATTCTCCATCCCCTCTTTCATCAGTGCTTCTCTCATAGTCCTTAAAATCAGGACTAAGTGGAAGAATTGACTTTCTATTCATAGTGGAAGAATTCCTGCTCTGTTCATCAATATGAATAGAGTTGTTACGCGATGAAGAAGTTGATGGTGTATAAATTGAAAATTCACTATCAGAACAATCCATCCCTTTCAAATAGAAGATGTTGAATGATACAAATAGAGAGTCTCCTAAAGATATTATATAGCTTAAAGAATGAAATTTTCCCTCCAAAAATTTTCCCTCCAAAAAGTTTTGCGAAAATATTTCCCTCCAAAAAGTTTGTTAAATTTATTTACCTTCATTATTTTGTTCTACAGTTTGTTGAAAAATTTAAACTAAATTTTTTTATGAAATAAATCATTAAAATTAAAATTGCACACTACAAATTCTACATCGATTATTTTAATAGTTAAACTATATAATATTCGCTTTACAATTCTACAATATTCACTTTATAATATTTTAAAACAAATTATCCCACATTCAACCCGTTGTAAAACAAATCTATAATATTCGTTTTATAATATTTTAAAACAAATTATCCAACATTAACCGTACAATAAAACATCTCCGTAATTTCACTTATTTATTAAAATTTCATTATCACTATTACTCACATCAGATCCAGGCTTTCTGAAAATCGTTGAAAGACTCGTGACTCGTGAATTCGTGGAGCAGCTAAATTGCTATCAACAACATATTCAACGAATAATTCTCACAATTGAAAGGTGAGTTAAATTTTTTGAGTTAAATTTTTTTCCTTGCAAACTTTTATATTAAATTAGTTTAATGAAAAATATTTTTTT
>APFE030019999.1:31201-60620 GCA_000404065.3 Pinus taeda | reverse complement strand
AGTATCCATCCATGTGTAAAAAACCAAACCCTGAACACAGACAAATGATCTACAACATTGACACATTGACACATAGCCAAAAAATGGAATAGAAAAAATCCATCCCTTACGGGCCACGTAACCTGAGAAAGAGCCGCAGTTAATCTTCAGGAACCTCCTCGACTATCCTGCACTAGCTGTATTCCTGCATGTCCTGTGCTTGGGCCTCCTCTGCTACAGTCGTGACAGGCTCCATCTTGACGTCCTCCTTCTGGCTGGATGGTCTTTCCGTTAGCTTCACGGGATCTCCAGAGGGCATCTCCATAGCTCTCGTGGTATCAACTGGTGGTGCCATCTCCCTTTGAGCACTGGATTCGCCCTCTTCTTGGGCCTCCTCAATGAAAAGCACCGAAACATGGGTGTTGATCCGGGGGCGGTTCAGAGAGGTATTGAAAGTGAAAACTACTGAGCCAAAGGAGGGCGAGGAAGAGGACCGAGGAGAGCTAGCTTCCAAAAATCGGCTAGGCCTAAGAAAACTTGCTCCTTTGACATGAGGGCAATGGCAGTGGAAATGGCAATGGTGGGAGGTCTCCGCATCAACTGAAGGGCACGAGGACCCACCACGGGTGGTGCGTCGACTGCTGAGCATTCGCTGTTGAGGCCGAACCATAATTGCAGAGCTGGAGAGAGCCAAATTGTAGTTCAGAATACAGAGTGAATCAAACACAGGCGGTGGAGTGGACCTAATAGACGGGTGAGGATCCTGTAGGAGATTCATATACCCAACAAAAAAACAGAGGCTGGGAATGACGTGAGAATTCGGAATTGAGGGAATGGCCTAAGAATTCGGACCAGGGCTCAACCCCAAGAGCGCCAGAGGCAGTAGTAGAACCCCGAGCCAAGCCTGAATTCACATGCTAAAACCAATGCTGCAGTCGTTAATATTGCACCTGCCCTTACCTTGAAGCGCTCCCACCATTACTATGGCATTTATGGGAGCTGAGGAGCCGAGCCCTGTTTCGCAGGTAGAGTTAGATGGAGCGTTAATGCTCCTCTACTACGATCTTTTGCTTTTGAACCTGTGCCGTCGAGAATGTCCCTTCCCCCATGTGGACACAGCGCTTCTGCGCATGGCGGGTAGGTCGCCATCACTGCTCGCCCATCCCATCACTTTATTTTCAGCCTTAAGCACCTGCATCTAGTGGGACGACATCATTTTGGACCAAACGATTGCATTCCTATGCCTGTTCATGATTCATTAAAATGTCTAGAGCCCTTGTTTGAAGAGTATGCTCATTTTCCACACCTAGATTGGCCATGAAGTCAACGACCTTGTTGCCTTCCCTCTTTATGTGATTGAAGGTGATGGCCCTGTTACTGAGAATCTCTTGCTCCATGGCTACCAATCTTGCTTCAAGCCTCCAACTAGTGGCTATTTCCTTTTCATGGGAGCCATTTAGGAGGTGTTTGGCCATGTTGATTAGGATCTGGGAATCTCCTTCCACCTCCAGGGGATGGAAGTTGTGATTCCTTGAAAAGGAGACCTTGCCATAGACCCTTTAACTCAACTGAGTTATTGGTGTCCCACCCTATGTTTCTATAGTAGATTAGAAGAGGCGAGCCTTCATCATTTCTAAAAATTCCGCCGAAACCTGCAGTTCTAGGATTTCCCTTTGAGGCTCCATCAAAGTTGAGCTTGAAGGAGAGCTTTGGAGGGGCAGTCCAAGAGACCTTTTTAGTGTTGTTGCTTTTAGGGGGGACTTTGTTGTGGGGTTCCTGAGGGAGTTGCATATCCCAATTTTCCTAGATGGCTTTCTCATTGTCTAGAGTCGGAAGGTCCTCCATAATCCATGAGCGGAGCATCAGAGTCTCTTTTAGATTCTCACAGAGCTTGCTCCAGATGATTTCTACCGGGCAACATTGATCTTTGAATAGTCGCTTGTTCCTTTCTTTCCATATGCTCTATAAGAGAAGCCCGGAGAGAATATTCCATAAATGTCACAAAGAGTTTGTGATATCTTCTGGAAGCCTGCATCTTCTTTGACATCAGAAGCTCGCCTTCTCCCACAACTGATTGGCCAAGGGGCAAGCGTCCAAGAGATGGTGGATTGTTTCCTCCTGACATTTGCAATTAGCACAGATGGAGGGGCCATGATAGTTTCTTCGTCTAAGTTTATCCCAGGTGAGAATTCTCTAATGTCCTACCAGCCAAAGGAAGAGGGGGACTTTAGGCCACGATCCAAGCCCCCAAATTTTGCTCCAAATTAGGTCAGGGCGGATTGAGTCTATGCAAATAATTTTGTAGGCCTCGGAAGTGGTAAATGCACCTTTAGGCTTGTAACCTAATCGCAGAATGTCCCTGCCTTCGGAGTATCTAATGCTCCTTTTGCGAAGTTCCTTTTCCAGATCCTCTATGAATGGGTTTTCTGCGTTTCTGGTGAGTCGGTTACCTTGTTTCCATTTCCTGAAGCCTTGCTCTGTCTCCTGAGTCCAGTACTGCTAGATCTTATCCTATTTTTGTTCCTCTCCGATGAAGTTTGGAGGCAGATTTAGAATGTTGCTAAGCTTTGGCATTTGGTTCGAGGCATCCGTCCAGAATCGTGTTGTTCTTCCATTTCTTACTTCCCAAAAACTATGCTGCTAAATCAATTGGAAGTGTTGTTTGGCAGCGTTCCATATTAGAGAGCCTTTGACATAGGGAGTAAATCTGATGAGCTCCTCCTGAGGTCTATGATTGGCATATTTGGCCATCCAGATGGAAGCCTAAGGTTTTTCTGGGGAAGAGAGCTATTGCCACCAAATTTTGGTGCTCATGATAGCATTGTTGTGATTGGGATCCCTCAGGCCAATGCCTCCTTTTTTGTTGGGCATGTAGACAGTGGTCCACTTTACCAACGCCCATTTGCAGTTTGTGGTTGAATTCCCCCAAAGGAAGCCTCGCTGAAGATCCTGTATTCTTTTTAAAACCCATTTAGGCACCACTAATTGAGAATAACTAAAGTGGCATAGCCTATAGTACTGCTTTTATGAGCACGACACGACTAGCCATGTTCATAGTTTTGTACGTCCAAAGGTTAAGACAGGATTCAAGCTTCTCGATGAGGATACGCCAGGAGGAGTGCTTGATGGCTGAGGCAATAAGGGGGGCTCCAAGGTATTTGGAGGGGAATGTGGCAATGGGGAATCCCAGTATCCGGGCTACAACATGCCTAACGACAGGCGGGGTGTGGAAGAAAAAGATCTGCGACTTGGAATTATTGATGTTGGTTCTTGAGGCCTCAGAAAAATCATTGAGCAAGGATTTGAACCGGGAGGCTTCTTGGATTGATGGGTAGCCAAAGAGCATGTTGTCATCAACAAACTGCTGTTGTATTAGAGCTGGGGAGTTGTGAATGGTGAGACCTTTAAGTTGATGGGAGAGGAGGGCTTGTTTAATGTGACATCCCAGGCCTTCAGCCATTAATACAAAGAGGAAGGGGGAAAGAGGGTCACCCTGCCTGATTCCTCATGAGGGACTGAAGGGCCGAGACGAGATGCGATTCACAAGAATGGAAAAGAAGGAAGAGGTGATAAGACTCATAATCCAGCGAGTCCACATAGGAGAGAATCCAAAGGCATTTAGCATTTTCTGAATGTAAGTCCAATTGAGCTTATCAAAGGCCTTAGAAAGCTCAAGCTTTAAAATAATACCTGCCTGTTTGGAATGCTTGAGAGAGTGTATAATCTCATCTGAGAGGATAATTCCGTCCAAGATCTGTCTCCCTTCGACATACCGAGATTGTTCAGGAGAGATGAGAAAAGGTAAGAGGGGCTTTAACCTGTTGGCTATGACCTTGGAGATCACTTTGTATATGACGTTGCATAGAGAAATCGACCGAAATTTGTTCGGGGTGTTAGATTCCTCCTCCTTTGGTATAAGTGCAATGAAACTTGAGTTGAGAGAAGGTAACAGCCAATGAAGAGCTCTCGATTCCTCCACTACTTGCTAGACCTCAAGTTTTATCAGCTCCCAAAAAGTGTGAAAGAAGGTTGTAGTGAAGCCATTCGGGCCAGGGGCTTTGCCCTCCTTGAGTTGGGACATGGCTGTATCCACCTCCTGAGTCAGTATAGGCCAAAGAAGAATCTCGTTGTGTTCCTCAGTGATAAGCTTTGGCACATTTTGGGTGATTCTTTCTATTGTTGGTCTACTATCTACATTGGGCTCTTGGTGAACTTGCTTGAAGTGATTTAGAAATTCCTCCTCCATTTCTTCATGCTGTTCTATCCTTGCCCCACCTTGCTTCTGAATGAAGACGATATTGTTGTGCATTCTTCATTGAACAATGGTTCGGTGAAAGAATTTAGTATTCCGTTCACACTCTTTCAACAATCTAATCCTGGACTTCTGCTTCCATAAAATCTCCTCCTGCTTTCTCCTCTCTTCCAGGTGATTGTTGATACACTGCTCCTGCTCCAGGGTTCCCTCCATGTGACCTCCTGTGATTACTTTTTGCTGGAGATCTTTCATTTCCGTATTCAAATCTTGTTGTGCTTTGAAGATGTTTCCAAAGGTTTCATAATTCCAACGCTTTAAATGGAGTTTTAGATATTTTAGTTTCTGTTGGAACTGAAACATTTTGGAGCCCTCTAGCAGGATGAAGGTATTCCAAGTATTTCTAATGAATTCTTTGAAGTTAGGGTGGGTTATCCAGAACTCTTCGAAGCAAAAGGGTATCCCTGTGGTGTTGCTCGGTCGTTGCCACTAGAGGGAAATTGGCCAATGATCAGAGCCTGAATGGGGGAGAATTACCATAGTTATATCTCCTCCTAAGTAGACCGAGTTATCTGATATGAGAAATCTGTCAAGTTTAGAAGTGATTTTGGTACTTCCCTACTCTGTGACTACTCCATGTGTACTTACCATTACAAAATTGCAGGTCAATTATAGAGGTGCTTTGGATGAAGTCTTTGAAGTGGTTAGTTTCCTGTTCCAACCTATTTCGTCCTCCAAGCTTTTCCTCTAGCTTGGTGATCATGTTAAAATCCCCTCCAATGATCCAAAGAGGATGCATTCTGTTGTTATTCAGAGCACCTAGTGTATTGAGAAGAGCTGTTTTGTTTCCTGCTTCCTGCGGGAAATAGACATTGGAAAGGCGTCCATGTATATTGGTGCCTAAGATGTGGAAGGTGGCCTGAATGAAGTGGTGAGACGCATGGAAGTTAGAGAGGGTTAACGCTTTCGTGTTCCATGCAATTGCAAGCCGTCTTGATGCTCCTAAGGCATCCACTGCCACCGATTGATAAACTAGCCATGATTTAGAAAGGATGCTTCCTAGTGTACTACAGTTACACTTGGTTTCTTGAAGAAAACATAGTTGCGGCTTTTCCATATTTATCATATTTTTCAATATTCTAAGTTTCCCTAGGCTATTGAGCCCCCTTAAGATCCGTGAAATGAGCTTCATGGTTCACTAATGGTTGAGGGTTTGTAGTACTTTGTCAATTTTGCATACCTGCCTGAGTCCACCAGGATTTTCCCGACTGCTATTGTTCGCTGGAGATCCGTTCTTCTTCCCCTCTTTTTGGAGTCTTTTGGCGAGAGACCGCCATCCCAATGGCTTCCCGGCTGGATGCCTAGTTGTTTCTGCTGATAGGCTCTTGAGATGACCACTTCCAGTTTGTTGAGTTGAAGCTCTAAGATATTATCGTAATCCTTCTTTTTGCAGGCTAGTTCTAGCTCTAGAATGTATAGTCCTTCCATATATATACTTTCTAGTTCTTCATCCATCTGTTGCACCTGATTGTTTCCGGATGTGGATATATCTAAGCTTCAGTGTTGATCTAGAGTTCCATCAACTTCCATGTCATTTGCTTTCTCCTTTTGGCTATCTTTGGGGGTGGCCTCAACACCCTTGGAGGTTTGTGACTCAAGAGGAGGGCCCGAAGAAGGGGGTCGGGATGAGGCGGAAATGGGCGTGGAGCTGGGCTTAGAGTTCAGATTTTGCTCATCAGAGGCTTGAGCTAGAATTTCAAAGTTGTTACTTGTAGCAGGGATAGAGGCGGAATCTAGCTGGGGTATTTTATCAATTGAGGGCTTTTTGTCTGCTCGTTTACGGCTGGGTGATTTGGCAAAGCCATCCTGGGTTAGGGTGTCGGAGGGGTCAGGAGTATTGATCTTGGCATTTAGCAGACAATCTCTAAATAAATGTCCATGAGCATGAAATTTTTGGCAGCGAAAAGGTACATGTTCATAATCCAAGGGTTGAATCCATTCATGGTCATGATGAGAAAGACTTACCGATTCTAGGAGGGCTTGGTCCAGGCACATGAAGACGCAGAAGCGGGCATAGGAAGTATATATGTGAAGCTTCATTTCTTCCGCTACTTTTATGTATTCACCTATTCCATTGCCTATGTCTTTGAGCAGGCCTTCATCCCAATATTCATCTGGAAGTGAATACATTCTGATCCATACTGGAGCCCAGGTTAGGTCTTCCTTGTCCAGGTTGAATCTTGCTACCCAATCTCTTAGATACAGTCCGGCTAAGTTGAAAAAATATGGCCCTTCATCCATGATTATGTACTTGTCTTCCAGGCATAAGAAAATCGTCGTAAAGAACCCTTTCGGTCCTAGCTGCAGCGTGACATGGCCTTTGGGTTTCCATTTAGTTGCGATCCATCCATATAGGGCTTTTTCTGTCGGCTAGAACCCTATAAATTTCCAAATGAGGGCATGATCCCTCATGTATTGGATTCATTCATCGATCTTCTGTCCTGGTAGCTCTATTCTTGGCCTTTCGGCTGCGATTGGTTTGCAGGTTTTCGAAGTGATCTTAGGTCTTTCCTCTGGCTTGTCCTTTCTTCCTGGAGTATCTCCTCTCTTGTCTGCCTGATTATTAGTCACTTTGTGCTCGCTTGCTGCAGGATCTCCTTGTTGAGCGCCTCCTCATCGACATATCCGAAGACGATAGACCCCTCATGCCCTGGCGGCACAGCATTTTCTTTGGGGGAGGGCAATGATGCCCCCCTGGGGGTCATCCATGTGCTCTGTGGTTATACCTCACACTGCACTGTCAAAAGAAGCTGGAGGTCAGGTCCTAGATGGTTGTTGCACCTGAGTAGTCTGCGCCATTTCAGAGTATGGTCAGAACCCTAGCTGCAGAGCTCTCCTCCTTATCGATCGTTTTCACAGAAAACTCCTTTCGGCGTTCCACAAACTTAGGAATATTTTCTTTTGCAATTTTGAAGGGCTTTCCACATACTCATAATAATGAGTCAAAAGGTAGTGGGCTTGGCCCGGTTTAGACTAATTACTCACACGACGAGCTACGACCTTGCTCGGGATCGAACACAAGACTAGTCCGTCATGACGAGGCTATCTTTACCACTATGCTGCCTCCACGACCTTTACATTCATTTTTATTCACCTGTGTACTATTTTTAATTTATAACATACACATATATTTGTCTATTTTATAAAAGATGATGAAGGATAATAATGGAGCGCCAGATAGTTGCAAAACCTTTATTGAAAACATAAAGATCGAAACAATGAGGAAGCAACGTATTAAGAATGTTCAACTTGATCCAACTCTTAATCATTTCATTTGGAATGGGCTAGACACTATTCAATATCAAGTAATATAAGGCGACTCTGAAGGCATTGCTAAACTCATACCTAAAAGGGATTATGCCCTAGTCATTGCAGATATTCCCCATGGGTTCAATATTCCAAACATTGACTATGATAGTGACCCTTATACTTATCAAGCTCTTATTAAAGTGGTTGTGGGATTTGTAGAAGTCACGTCATCACCATTATGGAGATTTGTGACATTTCATTCAGACACACAATTCGCAATGATATTGTCAAGCTTCAAGGGGAAAACAAATTCAAGGATGCAACTTACATGGTAAGACGTTTAAAATGTATATTTGATTAATGTTGAAAAAATTATTTATGTACAAGTTCATTGAACTTTTACTATTTCATGCTACAGGAAAAAGTCAAATCTTCTTAGCAATGAAGATCAACAATTTATAAATGATTGCGAGTTCATTCATATTGATAGTTGGGCAAAAGATGATAGCGATATGTCTATGATTTTTAATCGGGTAGACGGAAAGAGTCATAGCCAAATACTGACTTATGATGCTGTTGTGACAAAACTAACATATGAAGACAAAGAAGCAAAATGAGAAATAGTTAACATTTATCAAAAACCACAATTATTGATTAACTATCTTATAGACATTTGTTCAAATGAAGGAGATTGGGTTTTGGATTTATTTTCTGGCTCAGGTAAGTTTTATTATATGGAATTGAATTTCAATATGATATTTTTTTAATTAATATGTCATTGTACTAATTTAGTTCATTATTTCTTTTGTGCTTGATAATTAGGTACAACACTAGAATGTTGCCTTCAAAAAGGAAGAAATTGCATTGAAATTGAAAAAGATTTAGTACAGTGCAATTTCATTCAACAAAGAATTAATGCTCTTCAATTTCTTCCAGATGTAATGCAAGAAATTGGGTTGAAGAAAGGGGAATTTAGTGAATCACGTGTGGCAAAAAAGGCAAAGGAACCCTAACCACCATTACATGGAATGTTTGGAAAGACATACATTGGGAGATTCGCAGACATCAAAGAGCCATTACAAGAGGAAAATGAGCAAAAGGAAACATAAAATATTGTGGAAGAAGACAATGATGAACCTCTAGAGGATGAAGAGTTTGGATTAAGTGACATTGTTGATTAAATTTAAGTTATACTTGTAAATCAAGCTTTGTAATGTTTTGACTTTGACATTTTATGAGAAGAATAAACACTCAATTAGGGTTGTTATACGTTCAATATTTGTAATATGTGATTTTCGCATTGATTTTTAAGTTAATCATTATTTTTTGAAAAAAAAAGTGATTATTATTATTATTTTGACATGAAATTCATAAAAAAAGCTATTATTTAACCATTTTTAGTTAAAACTATCGTATAAAAATTGCGATTTTGACATGTCAATTCTCGCAAAAAAATATCAAAACGTGTAGTTTTTTAGTTATATTTATGTTAAAAATGGTTATTTTTATGTCCATTGTTAAAAAATATTGTTTTTTCGAAACAATTATTTCATGTGGATTGAAAAATTAATTAAGGATGTATAAATATGTAGAATATAAAAAATTCTAAATATCGGCCTTCTAATTTAAAAATGCAAAACAATAAAAACCTCACGAAAAAAAATTAAAATTAAAATAAAAAACAAGAAAATGTGAAGAAAACGACCACTTCAAAAATTATCAAATTTACAAAATAATTATTTATATTTTATACATTAAAAAATTTAAAGCCAAAAAATAGGGCTTTTAGAAAAAGGGTGTGATGCAGAATACTCACTTTTTTAAATCAGCATGAAAATCACTACCATTCTAAAATGTAACGTACATAGAAAAAATTAAAGTGCCAAAAACTATGCTCTAAAAAAACCATGTGCATTCTACATCACCCCTTTTCAAAATCAGGTTACCTTTTTGCTATATCTACGAAATGAGTAACAGTATCAGTTCCTGTTTCAAAGTTACATTGTTTAAGATCTCCTCCTAAAATTATGCCTATTTTTTTGTCCTGCATAAGATAATATTTTAAGGTGGTCCAACAGACTTCCTTATCCCTTTAATGATTTGGGGCATATATATTTATAATGCAATATGTCTCTTTTGATTTTTATTTTTTTTTCCAACTCTAGTGCAACTCCTTTTTTCGCTAAATGAGCTCCCAATTCTTTGTTTTCAATAATGTACATATTCCTCTTGAAGCTTCAGTCAATGGAATTGAAGTTCCTTCATAGCTTTTTGTTTTTTGTATCGTTGTTTCAATTTCCTTTTCATTTCTCTTTGTCTCCTGGATCACAAAATATATGGCTTCGCTGATCCTATTAAATCATTCATTGCCTTAATTTTTGGCATACTTCTTATTCCTCTGCAACTCTAGGAGACTATATTCATTATCACGTGTTGTTATGGGTAAAGGGGCCTTTCCCTCTAATGTGGTGAGCATTTTTCTCCTCATTTTTTCTACGGAATTCTCCAAAGGTTGTTGGGTGCGCAAAGCCATTTCCTTTGCCACAACTTCATCTATGATTTCTCTGTTGGTTTTTATGCTCGCCCTTTTAGGGTGGTCAAGAGAGGAGAGGAGATCTTTGAAGACAGTTCGAGTGATTATTCAGTTGAAGGATGAGTGAGGAGGGCTATGGGAGGGGATGGGAGAGGAAGGAGAGGGATTAGAGGGGAAGGGTAGGAGAGGAGGGGAGATCAGGGTCCGTAAGGGAGCCAGATTAGATACCAAAATATTTTATAAGGGGGTAGGGATAGAATAAGGTGGAAAAGATGAAGAGGGAGAGGGGAGATCTTTAGATGGAATAGGCATGTAAGGAGAGGAAAAGGGGGACAGGGGGGAGGGTCATGGGAGGGAGAATTGAGGCAAAAGAGGGTTGGGAAGTTGATTTTTTTCCTCTCTTTTTCTTCTCGACTTGCTCCCATTTTGGTTCCTCATTTTCTATTTCTTCTGTTTCCTATTTTTAGCACATCAATTTGGAAAGTGGACATATTCGTGACATACCTTGCATTTGAACGAAATTTGTTCATAATCCAGCTTTTGAATGTGAACCTAACTATCAAATTTGATCTTTTCTACTTCTAGTAGTCCTTTCCCTAGATCAACTTCCACACATATTCTTGCGCAAGTGTGCATGTTTTCCTTTGTCTCACTTATGTCAATATATTTCCCCACTATGTTTCCTATTGCTTTAATAGATTCATCTTCGCACTAATGTAGAGGAAGAGGTCGAAGCCTTACCCACACTAGCTACATTTGACACATTGAACTCTTGATCGAAGTCTAGAGTCCATCTATTTAAATATAGCCCTCTTGAATCCATGAAATGCAATCCATTTCTAAAGATTAAATCTCTGTCCTCTTTTTCTTCGAAATGAAAGGTGAAGTAACCTCCTCCATAGAATCAAATCGAGATTTTCCCTATGATGGAGGAGGCCCAGTTTCTTTCCACCCATTTGAGAGCTGATCGAGGTGAGGGCCAGAGCCGAGTAAATTTTCCTACCAACCCATGTTCAGAGAGAGATAGAGTAGCGTGATGAGGGAGGGAAGGGGGAGGATTATTTTAAGGATTTCATTAATCTTCTTAACAAACTTGGATATTGAAGGCATGTTTTGTGACATCCAAGGGAGGAGATAAGAGAGGTAAAGGCTTATGCGTTTTCTCCCAGTTGGGCTGAAGATTTAGGATGAGATATAGGGATTGATACACACTCTAGATGAGGCTCCAAAAGGGCCATCACTAGCCAGCCACAGGATAGATAGCCTCGAGAGCCAAGGGAGAAAGCCACGCTTAGGGTTTGAAATCGCCAAGGCGGGAACAACTCAACACTTCACATCCTTTTTTAGGAACTTTAAGTACTTGTATGTTGCATTATTGCAATACAAAGGTTTTACCAATACACGAGAAAGAAAAAAAAGGTATCCATCCTATCAATTCACCATTACGTTTGATAAAACAAATGAACTTAATTCCATTCTAAGGTCATACATTAAAACAAACAAAAATATTTTTTGAGTTCAAATTTGACTAAAAATTATGTTAAATTAAATGTTAGGACTGAATACGTATGAAAATATATACTTATATGGTTTTCCTTATATATTTTCAAATTTTGGCAAAAGAACACACCCTAACACTACTTATTTAAATTGTAAAAAATTATGAATGGTCGATTAAATTTCCCATTGCTTGATATTCAATGAAAGCCAATTTTTATATTGTTTATGCATATTGTCTAAGCTTTGGAGAGATATCAAGTGGTCTTATCCAAATATTTGCAAAGGAACTTTCCAATTCCATGACCATGTTGTCCTAAAATGAAGGGATAATTGTGTAATTGTAGGTTATGCAATATATAAAATATTGGATCAACACTTTGTCTCCTCTTAAGTTATGTTGGCAGTTGCGTAATATGTTATTTGTGTATAGGAAAACTAGCTTGCAAGTCTTAATTAATAATCTCAAATAATATGTCATAACATATACTAACCAAATTTCATTGCTTATAGTTGTGAGTCTAGGAGCATGATTATTAGTAGTGTTGTAGGTAATGTTACAATCCATTTTGTCCCACTTATGCAAAAGTCCTTGAGCCTAGATCTCTCATCATCCATTACACTTTGGATCAATCCACTGCAAGGCTAAAAGCAAAACTATTTCCAAAATTTATAAGAATCCTAGATTACATTGCCTCAAAACTCTAATTTAAGACTCCATCACACGTACTCTCTTGAAAAATTGTGACGGCGCAAGTTGAACACATCCAAATTGTTAGAAAATTATATATTCCAGAGCAATGGAACACATAAAATATTCTAGAAACACAAACATAGAAAATGCATAAAACGAGAGAGAGACACCGATATACGTGGTTCACCCAATTTGGGCTATGCCCATAAAGAAATAACCAATCACACAATATCCTCTCTCTTTCTCTCTCATAATACACACATACATAGCTACAATATAGTTCCCTGATATATAGAGAGGGGTTACCTTCTAGGGAAAATAACCCTAAATTAAACATAACTTCTATCATCAGATCACCCACCCCATAAACGACTCATATTGACTACTAAATTACAATATTTTACAAGGCAGTTTTACATCATATTTTAGCTTCACGGGTGCTGCCCTTGAAATCCCGATGGGATTGAGATTTTGGGGTTTAATCAAAATCCATTTCCCTTAAATAATCAATATGAGGCCTGTGGGTTATGGGCCCACTAAGCCTATCAGAAGCAATTTTTTAGCCTCTAAGCCATTAAATTGTGGAGTTATACTTCATCAGAGCTTTTCACTGTCAGTTCTTTTCCACCATCGGAGGCTCTACACTATCGGAGGCTTTTATAGAGGCGTTCAAGCCTTAAAACACCTCGGTCACACATAATACAAAATACATAGGCAAACAAGAAAAAACCTGCTCCAAAATACAAACAGTCAGACTTCAAATATTAATAAACCCATGTTCATACTATCGGTGGGTCTGCCCTCCGTATTAACTCTGAATCCCTTGATCCTTCCAACAACTCGATTGCCGATTTCTGCCACCCCTGATTGCCGATTAGTCTATCAACGATATTTCCATCAGCGTATCAACCTTTGTTGTTCTACTGCTCTTTGATCTCTCTGACATGCAATCGTCGATCACATCTGATCCATCAATCTTGAGCCTCGATCCAACAGTTGCGATTTAAATTGCATTTCTCTATCGCCACTTCTCATTAGCTGGTTCCAATATCACCGAGAGGCTCCGCTAATGCGATAAAGGATCTAGACCATTGATCTTAAGAGATACAACAGCTCCTGAGTATTCTTATTTGTTCCTCCTTAATCTAATTTTCTCGCCGATGAAGGATTTCTATGTTAAACACAGTTATCCGCCACAGTCTCTCAACATGCATAACTTCCATTTTTATCTCTGGGTCGCCATTGATCCTTCTTGTGATCAATGGCTGATCAACCTGGAACATATGAACATATTTAAAAATCTTGGATTCAAGCCATTTACACATATTCATGGGTATATACAACATAACCGAAATATATATGTGCGCAGAGACCCACAGACACATAAACGCACAATTTCTACACTTAAACACATTTATATATGATTATATACAAAATGGTATATAAGCTAAGGCATTCTAGCCTTAGCACAGCTCTCCTCTCAACTACATAGTTGTCACTTTCTGTTACATGTGAACTTATATTCTATATTAGCCTCTATCTACTACTTGAACATGCAAGTTCAATCACATATATATAAGGAAGCATTATTGGATCGGATCACGAAAAGGATCTGATCATATCCTCTAAAAAAATCCCTTAAAGCTCTCGATACATGCATGCATACAACACATGACAGATTATATTTAGATCAAGTCTTTGAGACTTATCACTTCCATCTTTAAATATGTTTTAAAATAGATTTCTTCCTTGTTTTTCTCCCCTGGTCCACGTGCTCCTCTTTGCTCCGCTTTTGGATTCCTCCCTTTGACTAAGGGTGTTGGATGCTCCTGCATCAAACTCCCGAGGCATAAAAATTTATGACCTCCAGGTCATATGCTTCTCCTTGTTCTTAGCAATTCTACCCACTATTTCAATCCTTTAGTAGAACTGCCTTCATGGTCTTCTATGAGCTGCAACCAAACCTCTGCAGTAACAGTCTCCTTCTCCTACATGATACCTCACCAAGCTCTCCTCACTCAGTCTTTTGGCATTCTTTAGGTTCTCTCCTCTGGAAACATATGAGCACTCCTTGCTCTAGGTTTGCTACAATTCATCTTACCTTCTACTTCCACTATCTGCACGACAGTAAGACCACAAACTCTCTAACTCTATTAATTGTACCTCCTTCTTCTTCTTCGTTCTCTTTGGAATCCTTCTCCTTGTAGGAAACTTTCCCTGCTTTGATACCAAATGATGGGAATGAGATTTTGGGGGTCAATCCAAAATCCCTTTCCCTAGAGAAATTGATCTTGAGGCCTATGAGTTATGGACCACTAAGCCTATTGGAAGTGTTCTAGGCTTTAAGCCTTTTAAATTATAATACTGGACTTACATTAGAATCAGAGCCACCCCTTTATTGGAGCCAATATAACTATTGGAAAAAATTAATATAGGCATTAAGTCTTAAAATGCCTCGGCAACACATAATACAAGTACACAGGAAACATACACAAATTCTGTTGTGGAACACATACTAAACATCAAAATTTATAAACTCACCTCAATAACTATCAGCGGGTCTGCCCTCCGTATTAACTCTGAATCCTCTAATCCTTCTGACGGCCCGATTGCCGATTACCTCCACCTTCAATCGCCGATTAGTTTATTGGCGATATCGCCATTAGTGTATCAGCTCTTGCCCTTCCAATATGTGATCACCAATCGCATCTAGGCTATCGATCTAACACTGGATCTGATGATTATCGCTTAATCGCAACTTCGCACTCACACTCGCACTCTAGCCGGTTCCGATAACTCCTAAAGAGTTCTCCTAATGCGATTAAAAGGATCCAGACCATTGATCAATTGATCCAATGACTCCTATGTGTTCTTAGCAGTCCCTCCTTGACTTAGTCTCGATTGTCTTTTGGGGGATTTCTATGTTAACCGCAGTTCTGCCACAATCTGGAAACACTTGTATAAACAATATCTCACAATCAATAGATCACCATCGACCCTATAGTGGTTGATGGTTGATCACATGCATGCATTCACAAATTGGGATTTAAACCCTTCACGCATATACAAACAGAGTTAAAAGAGACATACTACATAGATATTCGAAACCCCACAGAATACACATATTTTTTATTATATGCATAAGATTACAAAACTAAGGCATTGCAACCTTAGAATGGGTTCTCCTCTGGCTACATTGCAAACACTCTATTTCACAATCTCTATCTATATCACTCTCTACCTCCCTCTGTTGAATGTGCAGGTTCATATATATAAGAAGTGTTAGATCGGATCACTATGAAGGATCCAATCACATGCCCTCCTTGATTTGCTCCTAAAAAGCCCTAAAGCTCCATAATGCATGCATATGTATAACACATGATAGATAACAAGCATAACAAGTCTTCAAGACACTTATCCAATCCATGTTTAAATCTATTTTAAAATAGACTTTCCTTGTTTTGCTCCCCTAGTCCATGCAATCTTCCTCTTCTCTCCTGCTTTGGATTCCTCCCTTTGACTAAGGGTGTTGGATGCCCCTGCATCAAATCCCGCCAAGGGGGCTCATAAAAATCATCATTGCCCCCCAATGGAAGTGAACAAATGGGTGACATTGAAGCTCCATGATGAACTAGGGTCCAATATAGTGATACCTCTAAATAAAGAAGATAATCATACTCCATACCCAACACAAATTATTTTGATCATCACAGGTAGCCTTCACAATAAGTTTGATGACACCTGGAAATGAGGAAACATATAATATAATTTCAAAGCTTTCCCTTTTGGATGCTTTGGGAGCTGATTATTTCATTTACTAATGAAGGTGATCTCAAATTCCTACCAGTAAGAGCTTATCTCTCATCCCATGTACCTTATCCCTTATCAAAGTGGATCTAGCCCTCGCATGGTGGATTTAAAACTTCCTCCTTTGTCCTATAAAAGCACTACCTACTATAGTATAGGGGTTGGATTTTGGAGAATCTAATTCTATCCCTAATGTTGCTCATTTAGCTTTGGAGGTCCATAGTCTATCCTTAGATATTGATGAAATTGGAGGCTTATCATTGTGGCAAAGGAAGGACGATAAACTTGGTAGAGATTCACAACATCAAGGCCTAAAACAGGCTGTAATATTTCTCTATTTCTATTAATACAATGTGAATTAGTTTTCCCCATACACTATGTATTTTTTTTTACATGTGTAGAATAAGATTCTTTGATATATTTTTTAGAGTTATTTGAATATATCATATTGTATATTTCAGTCACTTTTTTTGTTTTGGTTGATTTGTAGGTTCCTCTTTTGGTAGTCAAAGTTGGGACTTGACAGAAAAAGTGAAGAGAAGAAGGCATTCGATCCCAAGTAAGTATTATTCTTATGTTTCAAATATCTCTAGAGAAAGACATTGTATTTTGTCTAGTTGTTTCCAGATTGGGCCATTGAACCTATGGAGATCACTCATGTCCACAGAAGGGATTTATCCACAAAACATGTAGAATTATATACATTTTACCTATTCCAGTGCAAGGCTAAGATATCTTCTTTTTCATTTGAATTGAGTGGAGTTTCTTACAACACTTTGGATCTATTCATTTGTAACCTTATTCCTTTTGTGGAGGAATTCTATAGTGATATGTGTTTTTCATCCTCTAGATTATTTTCCCTTGCTACCAAAAATCACGTAAAAATTTGACCAACCTATTGATAAATTATTTTTTCTAAAAGTCACATTTTGTTCTTTAATGATAATTTCAGCTTTTTCTTCTTTCATTGGATGCCTTTTTGAGACATAAATGAGGGTGATTTGCATTTATAGGAAAATTTGTTCTTTAACAACAATTGCAACAGTGGCTTCATCTACTAGGTAGTTTCATTTTTTTTAACCTAAATTCATTCTCATGTTTAAACTCTATTTGGCATTAGTGATTTATAAGTGCTATTCACTTGTAGCACTAAAATGTTCTTATTTCGTGAAGTTATATTCCACCCAACTTTTACAACATTGGTGGGAACCAAGACTTATGAAAATCCATTTTGAAGGAGTGATTCTTTTTAGGACAACTTAAGGATAATTTTTTTATAAGAGATATTATTATATTATATCCAAAACCAAATTGTCATATGGAAAATATAGAAGGAAATGCATATGATTTCTTAATTTTAAACTAAATTTATATGAATTGCATAGTGTATGATTTACTCCTTAAGGTTATTAGCACATTTCATACACCTTTTAAAATCATATATCTAGTCTAGTTTAGCAGTTTCTTTTGTCTGATCCTAACACATGTAGGGGTTAGAGTAAGGAAAATTATTAATCAATGGATCTAATGGGAAACCTTACTCACAATCTAGCTTAATTAAACATTGGCTAAAGCTATTTTCAAAAAGATCTAGATATAGAAAGACATGGATTGAGGGTCATAATTAGGTTCATATTATAAAACATATTGGAATGATAACGGATAATTTTCCTTGTAGAGATAAGACTTTCTTTCAAATTTGAAGTAAATTCAAATTGTGATTGTTTTATTTTGGAGAAGTTAGTTTCACCATCATCCACTTGGAATCTTACTATTGTAAAAAACTAATTATGTGTTACTTTTCCTAACTATGGTCTTGTTCATGTTCTGGAATCATTCTATTGATTAATTAGTCAAATATGGTTGAATTAATTCACCATATTATATTTGGAATACATTTGTTGAATTATGGGTTATTGGAATAGGATCGATTTTAGTTCATTTCATCTTGATTGTCAATTATTTTATACTCATAAATATTATGTAGCATGGTTTCCATTTCATTTAAACATGTTGACATAAAGCTTTGAATCTTTGTAGGGATTTACTTAGAAACACTTCGTGGGGTCATAACATTGGCAGAGACTAACATTGAACATAAGGTAATTCATTTCTTTGTTTTCTTATTGGTGATTTGAATTTTTGGGATGTAAAATGGTGTACAAATTGAATTAAACAATGTTCCATTAAAATATTGACTATTACTTTTAGGTTAGTGTATGTACTTATAATTCTTGGTTAAATGAAAAGTTGTATAGATATAACATATGACCCTAATGTGTGTTGCAACTCCAACAAAGTATACATGCAATGTGAATTTATCAGGGGACCCAACACCAAGAAGAATGTTGCCATCGTCATCTACCATGCCCTTATAACCTATGGGTTGTGAGTCATCCTGGTCAATGAGAAATAGTGCATGGGAGATTATCTATGGCCTACAATCATAGGATCCATTACCATTGCCTCTAGTTACATTTTTATTTTTTATCCATGTTATGTTGAATCATGTTGGTGCTTAGATGAGTTGCTCTAGATTTTGAGATCATCTCATGAGCACAAGAAATTACTCATATTATGTGACGTTAAGCCTTTGGAACTTTGTTACATTGACAAGGGATGTTATGTTTAAGCCTTTGACAAGAACCATGAAGAGGGAAAATCCTATAAGAAACATATGGATAGTTGGAAGCAAGCGGTCTAGGTAGCAACATATATTAGAGGTCAACACTTCGAAAATAAGAGAAGGTGAGTACATATTTATTTATTGTTGTCAAGGCAAATATTTAGGTCACATACTTCTTTATTATTTGTAAGTGTGGTGGTGATCAACCACTAGTCTAAATTTATGGTAGCCATGATACTCGTCATTATTTTCTTGTTATACTTGGTTGATCATTTCTATGGGAATTTAACCGTCATGGAGCTATGGATTCTCATGATCAAAATGAAATTCCATATTTTTTTTATGTGATCTAGGTGGATATTGGTGGCCACCTGCCTATTCCACTTGGACCCCCACCATTATTTCTTTTCAACTTCCTTAATTTTATAACAACTTAATATTTTTGGTTGTTTTTCAAGCTATAAACTTATGGAGCCTTTTTGAAGGACTAAAAGACATTTTTAGGGAAAATGGAGAAATTTGAAAATACCTAACAAGTTTCCCAGTTAAGTTTTGGCCTCATCTTTGCGATCTTCAAAACGAGTTAGTATGATATCTAAACGGAGATCGTATGCCAAATTTATGACCCAAAGAAGTTGAGGTACCAATTTACCCAACGAGCCCCACAGTTTTTGTGATTCATCTCCTAGGGTTAGGTTTTTGGATGTGTAGGGTTTTCCATTGTTTCTCAATAATAAATAGGCCTTTAAGCCTCATTGTAACACAACTAAGAGGTTTATAGTCACCACATCTCTTCTCAAATATAAGCTACCATCGCCCGAGCTAGTTTATTTCCTTTTCTATATGTACACATATTTCAGTTCTTTGAGATTAATGAAATGAAGTTTTTTTTTTTTTTGCTACATCTATGTGTTTATGTGTATATCTATATTTTGTGTTTCTGCATAAGTATGGATCAGTGGTATCAGAGCAGTGTGCTCTTTATCGATTTTTCTTTCCATGTACCCAACAAGGTCAGGGGAAAAGTTGTTAGGGCTTGAACTAGTTGAACCTTTGCAAGAGCAACCTCACAAACCTTGATGGCCTCCCATGGTGGAAAAAAAGAAAGAAGAGGGGGTAGGATATCATTTTAAACTATTGCTCTAGGAACCCCTCGAGTAACAAAGGAACACAATGATGGATAACTTTTCCTAGATCCTTCTAAGGCTAGCCACAGGTGATGCATCTTCATTCAACATCCACTCTAGAGGTGCCACTCCTTTTACCATACACGTTAACTTTGACATTCCCATATTTGAAGGACAGATAGATGAAGATGTCGTAGATAGATGGTTAAATCTATTGGAATGAAAATTTTCATTTCATGACTTTTCCAATCAGGAAAATATTAAATTTTCACTCATCAAAGCCACGCGACATGTCAAGGACTCATGGGAAACCTACTATGAACAAAAGGATGAGAGGGATTCCTCACTATTTTTAGCCACACCCACATAGAATTCTTTGTAATACACCATCAAGTAACAATATTACCCTGTCATGAGATATCAAGATAAATACATAAATTGAACCACACTACAACATGTAAGGAAGCAAGATGTGTCAGAGTTCACAAATGTTTTCCATACCCTTCACACAAAGCTGGGTATCAAGGACTCTAAGTGTCATTTGTCACTCAAGTACCTCGAATTTCTACATAAGTACATCTAGGATGTGATGGAGTTTTTTGACATCTCCTCCCTTGGTTCCTCATATCGATACATTGTTAAGATCCCACAAAAATTTAAACTAAAGAAGCAAGACTTTGAATCTGCTAATTTGAAGCAAAGGAAAGGCACCTTGCATAGAACAAAGGAAAAATCCAAGGTTGGGTGACCCAGGACAACCCTTTGAAGTCACAAGAAAATAAAAACACCACGAAGACATATAAGGACACGGGTAAATGGTGTGATTTCTATAATAGCCCCACTCACAACACATGTGAGTGCCGAGCCAATAATTCACTAGTGGCTGAGCTGAAGGCTTCTGAATCAGATGCATGTTCTAACTTTGAGTCATAAAATGACAAGGGGAATAATAAAGGGAAGTTATTATTGATGCATAACCTAGTGCCACCATTTCCACCACTAAGATCCAGATGGATGAGAGCAAAGATATAGAGGAGGGGAAGCAAATCTTCTGCTCACAGATGTGGGTGAAGGGTTCTCACTATAGTTCATTTTCAATAATGAGAGAAAAAAGAACCTCATTTCAATAGATGTCATGAAGCAGTTGGGCCTACCAACCACACCACACCCATATTTGTACACCATCAGGTGGCTTCACCAAGGGCAAGATCTTCATGTTATCCAATAGTGTCACCTTCCCTACAACAACAAGCCCTTCATAGATGAGGTATTGTGTGATGTTGCGCCTCTTGAAGTTTGTGATGTTTTACTAGGCCAACCATACTTGTGGAAGTGGCATGCTGTGTATGAGTCTAGTCCTCACACTATTATTATTACTTTGGGAAATAAGTTATACAGGATATCAAATGTAGCTCCACCTACTATTGTTTCTTTGATCGATGCAAAGCAATGTAGTAAAATCATTTGCCATACGACGAAATTTGTTTTCCTTATGATTCACCCTCAAGGAAAGAAGAAGATTGTGGCCACGATCTCCAAAAATGGATTCTCTACATGACAACAGTAGATGGACAAGGTGGTAGAGGAGTACAAGGACATCTTGACCTCACCCAAATGGGTACCTCTACACTGTTAGTTCAAGCACTCCATCAATATGAACCCCATCACATCGCTACCCAATTGACCAATCTATCTATGCTCTATTCTGGAGAACGAAGAAATCAAGAGGTAGATTCAGGAGTTGTTACACAAATGAACCATTACGCCAAGTTCATCACCCTATGGGAGATCGATCATGTTGGAACAAAATAAGGATGGGATCAAGAGACTCTGTCTTGGCTATCAGGCGCTGAACAAGATCACTGTACGGAATAAGTATCAAATACCATGGCTTGATGACCTTCTAGACCAGCTCAAGGGGGCAAAATATTTATGCAAGATAGTCTTGAAGTCCAGTTATAACTAGGCACTAATTGAACCCTCTGATGTGTGGAAGACTTCCTTTAAATCCAAGGAGGGCCTTTTTGAATGGCTAATCATGCCTTTAGAGTTGATGAATTCCCCCAAAACCTTCATGAGGCTAATGGACGACATCTTTCAACTGTTCATTGACTCATTCATGGTGGCTTATTTGGATGACATTCTAATCTTCATCCAATGTTGAGAAGAACACCTCCACGATATTTGCGAGGTCCTCCAAACCTTGTGGAAACACAAGTTGTTTACAAATTTGGAGAAATGCACTTTTTGTATGACTCAGGTTCAATATATGGGGTACATCATTGATGGGAGGGGTGTGCATGTGGACCTAGACAACATACAATTCATTCAGGATTGGCCAGCCCCAAACACTTTAATAAAGCGCTATAGATTTCTGCGTCCTTTCAACTTCTACCACTAGTTCGTGTTGGGGTTGTCTCATATACATTGGCCTTTGAGTCAAGTCACCAAGGGAGGAGCAAAAGAAAAAAATTGGTCTAAATACCAACAAAAGGTTTTTTTCAAGCTGAAGCATCAACTCTGCTCTAGAGCAGTGTTCACATTACCAGACCTGCAACAACCATTTTAGATCATGATAGATGCCTCAAACTATACTATTGGTGTAGTTCTTAATCAATGAGGGCATCGAGTGGCGTATCACAGTGAGACACTTTCAAACATAGTTCAAAAGTATCCCAACTATGAAAATGAGATGTATTCCATTGTGTAGGCCTATGTACAATGGAAGCATTATATTCTATGGAAGGAAACAGTCATCTACACAAACCATCAAGCCCTTAAATTCATATAAACACAAGGGAAGTTGCAAAATGACCACCATCAGAAGTGGTCCACATACCTGCAATAGTTTGATTTGAACATTAAGTACAAGAAGGGTTGCACCAACAATGTTGCTTACTATCTCAATCGAGCACCAGTCATAGTGTTGACCACTGTGCTCGACTCTTATGGGCACAAGACTACAAGGTGGTTGTATCTTTACAAGTGCGATCTAGAATTTGACAACACATACTAGACACTCTTGGGAGGAAAGCACATTCCAAATTTTCACCTCCAATATGCACTGTTATGCCACCTAGGACACCTGTTTTCCTTCAGGTGAGTGTGCCAAGATTATTTAGGAGGTGCAATATCATTGGTTCGCTGGATATTTAGGGTAGAGAAAATAGTGCCAGTGTTGCATAAGTAATTTTATATGTTGAACCTTCGACAAGATGTTGGGAAGTACATCAGATCCTACAATACTTGCACCATTATCAAACTGACCATCAAGAAGGCCTATATACTCCTTTGCCTACTCATAGTCGACCTTGGGAATCCATCTCCATGGATTAAATGTTGAGCCTTCCTTCTACTAAGAATGGCAATGACTATGTTTTTGTGGTCATCGATAGATTCTCTAAGATGACCATTCTAGAGGCCTACAAGAAGCGTATCATAGCAGAAGCCATTGCTAAGCTCTTCTTTGATTGAGTGTGGGTACATTTTTGGATCCCACAGTCCATTATCATAGATTGGGATAACATGTTCCTAAGTACATTTTTGTCAATTCTTTGGTCGATGTTGGATGCCCAGCTCACTAAGTCCTCACCTTTCCACCCCAAATTGATGGCCAAACAAAGATCATCACGATGGGTTATCATACACATTCTTCATATGTGAAACTCGAAGCATCCATGCACATGGGATGAAAGCCTCCCCTATGTCCAGCAAAGCTACAACAAAGCCCTCCATATCTCAACTAGACACAACACCTTTCAGGTGGCATTGGGATTCCAGCCACTATGTCCCTTTGATCTGGCCATTCCATTTGTAGCTACCAAGGTAGATTCAGCTCATGTCCACTCTCATGTTGATAGAGCCAATAGCTTCATTGAACACATTCAACACATCCACCAGTAGGTCCATTACATATTGGATAGAGCCAATGTTAAGTACAAGGAGCATCATGAACAACATCAGGTGCCACACAAATTCCACATGGGCAATATAGTTTGGTTACATTTGTAGAATAAGAACCTTGTTGGGCTCCACCACAAGCTTTGCCCACTAAGATATGGGCCTTACACTATCACTAAGGCTCTAGGGGACAATTTTTGCAAGCTCAACATTTCACCATTCCTTGGCCTGCACCTAGTGTTCAATGTGGACCACCTTCAACCATACCTTTCACCATTACTAGACACATTAGACATTGTAGAACAAATCACACCAATAGAATTAAACTTAGACTACTTGGAACAAGCCACAACTGATTGAATAATGAACACGCAGATGACGAGTAATCCGTAACAGAATATCCAACTATATCAAATTGTTAAATTTTTCCAACTCCTATAGTGAGGCGAGTGGCTCACCAAGGACCAAGTTCAACAGAAGTTTCCCCATCTCATAGAGGTGCTCAACACAATGGGGACCATTGCTTCCTAGGGGGGAGGACTAATCTAAGTGGATATTGGTGGACACCCACCTATTCCACTTGGACCCTCACTGTTGTTTCTTTTCAATTTCCTTAATTGTAGCACAACTTACTATTTTTGGCAACTTTTCAGGTCCTAAACTTCTGAAGCCTTCTTGAGTGACTAAAAGACATTTTTAGGGAAAACAAAGAGATAAAAAAAGTTCCAATCCAGTTTATGGGTTTATTTAGACCTCCTCTTTGATATCTTTTAAATGAGGTATTATGATAGCCAACAAAGATCGTATGCCACAGTTATGACCCCATGAAACTGGTGTACCAATTTACCCAAATGGGGCCCACTGTTTTGGTGCTTCATCTCGTAGGGTTAGGGTTTTCAATGTTTTGGGTTTTCCATTGTTTCTCAATAATAAATAGGCCATTGAGCCTCATTGTAGCATAGTTCAGAGGCATGTAGCTGCCACATCTCTTCTCAGAGATAAGCTACCATCAGTCGAGCTAGTTTACTTCCATTATGTATGTAAACATATCTCAGTTCTTTGATATTAATAAAATGATTTGTTATTTCTACTGCATCTCAATCTTTATGTGCGTATCTCTTTTTTTTTGGGTTCCTACATAAGTCTGGATCATCATGGCTTAATATCTACTAATTTTGGTGGTCTAGAAAGTGCCTTTGGGGCTGGTCTTAGGTGCCTTTGCAGGTTTTTCAGTGGGTTATTTTGAAAATTCTCAATTGATCAATTTTAGTTCTTAATTGACATGATTCCTATCTTGAATCTCTCGAATCACAACAAAACTCAGTTCTTCTATGTGTTGAAATATTTTGATTGAAATTGGTGGTGTCGGATTCAAGCTCTTAGGCTTATATTTTTTGACGATTTTAATATATGGGATTCATCGCATTTGGGGTTGAGTCTTCTCCTCTATCATTTTCTCTATGATATATGCTGATCCTAAAGTAGATGAAATAATCATCCCTTTGGACTTAGAGAAGTCATTACAGAGTTTTGCAGACAAATGCCTTGCATTGTTTACTACTTTTTTATTTTATAAGTGTATTGCATAGTCTTGTGTCGTAGTTTGGAGTTCTTATTTGAATCAATATGGATTTACAATTTTGATTAGCCTTGTTTATTTCTTGGAGGCCTTATGTGGTTTCTTGATGGTGTTAGTAGCTTGGGATTACTTTGCCTTATCTAAAATTCAGCGAAAAACTAAAAACTAAAATCAACATATAGAAACTACCAAACATAATCAATAAGAAACTACCAAATATAATCAACATATAGAACTCCTAATAATTCACATAAGGTGGTAAATGAGATTTTAGAACGAAGTTATTTAACTCTAGAATAAATCTTCGGCTAAAGGGAGGATATGAATAAATAAAAATATTGTACCACTTTAGAACTCTACTCTTCCCATGTTGGAAAATATTAGGTATATAATGTACATAAATGTTTTAATAGGTAAAAGGGTGAAGAGGCACATATAATTGATTAGAAAGATTGATCCTAAAATTGTTAAATTCATTAAGAAAATAAGGCGGTGAATAAAAAAAGAAAAGAAATTAAATTAGAGAAATTTATAAAACCTCCATGTGGGAAGAGCCAACATAAGGAAATACATCTATGAGAAAAATTGAGTTAAATTAATAGGCCTTTAGGGGACCATGTCTGAGACTCATCAATTGAATTCAACAATGAACAAAAATTAAGGAGTAAAAAAGGGGGATCAAGAGACATCTAGGAGAAGAAATAGGGATTCTTGATGGGGTGAGGAAAACGATCCTTTTTTAACTAAAATTTAAGCAAATAATTTTGGAGAGCCTTGGTGAGAGGGTGACATATGCCTGGGTGAATAATAAAACTTTTGGATTAATAAAAATAGTTAATTGTGCATGAACTATCAAGTGTCAACTATGAAGTTTCCTATAAAAGAAGTGGGGGCAAGTTATGGGAGTGGGAATTTTTCTTACCCTATTGTTAGATGCATGATATTATGTTATCATTCATGACTATGAGCTATAGTGAGCTTGGTGAGGTGGAGGTATTAAGAGAGGGGACTCTTGAGCCAAAGGGTGCTTACCTCCATCAGCTATCATTCTTCCTCTATTATACAACCCCATTGCAACTCACGAGTCTGCAGGGAAGAACAGTACCCAAGGATAATGTTGGGAGGTCAACTGGTGGGTCACTAACATTTGGTCAAAAAACATCCACTTTCACACTTAGATGTAGATGACAAAAAGGGAGTGCAAGTAGTAGCAAGGCCAAGATCAAATATCCACTTCTCGGTGGACGATTCTTGTTGTATTCATGATGTTTTATTACATGATTTTGTTGTATCTATAGTTACCAGAATGTGAAAAAGTAGATGATATGTGGAATGCATTGTAAATTATGGATGTTAGATGAAAATTCATAATATATATGTGTTTCCAATATTGGTGGGTGTTTAAGGTATTGTGTGATCTCGGTATGGATGTAGTTAGAAAATTATTAGATAAATTGAAAATACTTAATTGCTTATGCTTGTATTCCAAACTTAACTACATTATTTATGCTTTAAAAAAAAAAATAGGGCCATAGAGAAGGTCCCCACAAAAATTGAACTGTCCATCATGTAAAAAATTCATATTGAATAATCAAATTTTATTGGCCAACTTTTCATAAATTTTCATTATGCCAGATACACCACAACATCCCATAGGTGAGTCTTTACCATCACTCATCACAAAAATCTTCCATGCCCAACCAAGAGTTTCCATAAAAAACATCAAGAGCATCTCAAGAGATTCATGAACCAAAATAAGAATGAAGCTCTAGGTATTAAAGAAAATAAACATCAAACGTGATGTCAATACAAGAGAATAAGTGGAGAAAGAGGAGTTATTAGAAGGTGGAACATTTATTATTGCAAGGAGGTCATAAAGCTTTTCAAAGTGGAATTTTGAGATGACATATTTTTCTACCCTACTCAAATGTGATATAACATCATTTGGGTAGAAACATATATTGTGTACCAGATGTTTGATGTCCTCTTAACTTGAAAAAATTTTGTAACTATCCACTTGCTTATCTCTAAGAACCAAGTAGAAGAGAGTATCCATTTGTTGGTGAACATCAAGAGAAAGGAGAAAACATAACCTTTATTTTCTGAACTTTCCTGAATTAGGAATTCATTTGACACCTTCTACTCCAACCTCTGAATTAGAGAAGCAAGGGTGGTCCCCAAACTCTTTTGATTTGAGTTGAATGATTTCCATTTGGTCTTTTGGAGGAATTTGATGATGTGGGGTAGAACTACTTGCTCCACCTCTGTGATTGGCCATTCTCTGTCAAGGAGTAGAGACAAGAGAGAAGTCCTCATAACCTTGGGCAAAATAGTGACCAACATGAATAGAACTAGAATAGAGCCCAAACTCTTCAAAGCTCGACTAAAGTATAAGAAATTTGTCTCCCATATTCCACAATTGGACCCCAAGTATAAAAACAACTTGTAAATCCAAACAAAATGTAGGCAAAAATCCCTGTAAGATCCAATTATAATACAAAACATGGTAAATTGTACTATTATGTTAAAAACCCGCCCAAATTGAGGATAAACCACATACTTAAATCTAAAACGGGGAGATGCAAAGCGAATTGTCCTTTAAACTTCCAAAACTCCAGTTCCACAAAAAAGAATTTGAGTGAAATTTATAGAGGAAGGTGTCAAGCACCTAATCTCCAAGTTGCACTATCAGACTGAAAAATAGCTCTTTCACTAAAAATACAGTTATCAATAAAATGAAAAAATTACCTAGTACCTGTTTTTTTGAGGTAGCAAAAAATCACTCGATTTTGAAAACTGGTGATTCATATACACTTTTTCCTAGCATATTTTTGACACTTTAAATTTTTTTATGTATCAAGTAGGAACATTTTTTAAATGCTAGTGATTTTCATGCTGATTTTGAAAAGTGTTGTTGCAGCATCAACACATTTTTTTAGAGGGCATATTTTTTACACTTCAAATTTTTATGTATCAAGTATGAACAATTTTTTTTGTTAGTGATTTTCATCTTGATTTTCAAAAGTGTTGATGAGCATCGACCCTTTTTATTTAGAGGGCTCATTTTTTACACTTTAAATTTTCTAATGAATTTAGTGTGGATAATCATTTTTAAATGTTGGTAATTTTCATATTGGTAATAAAACATAAAAATAAAAGTACAAAAACATGACAAAAAATTCAAATACAAAAAAAATTAAAATTAAAATAAAAGATAAAAATTAAAAACAAACAAACAAATAAAAAACTTATAAAAATGTAAAAAACAAAAAAAAACAAAATTAACTTGTAAAAAAATAAAAATAAAAATAAATGAAAATAATGGAAACAAAAGCATTAATAAAATATCAAAAAATAAATAAAGAATGAGTTTTTTTTCAAAAAGATATATATTAAAGAAAAAAATTTAATTAATATAAAAATTCAAAACCATTTTTTAAAAGTTAAGAAAAACAAATAAAAAATAAAAAACCCATTAGAAAATCTAAATCAATTAACAAAAAAAATAAAAATAAGAAAAAAAATTGAAATTAAAAATAAAAAATAAATAAAAAAAATTTAAAATAAACAAAAACAATAAATAAGATATGTTTTTAAACAAAATATAAAAAAAAATTCACATAAAAGAAAATAAAATAAAAAAAAAATTATAAAAAATAAAAATAAACAATAAAAATTAAAATTAAAAAAATTAAATAAAAAATTAAATTCTAAACAGTTAAAAATTAAAAAACATATAAAAAACAGAAATCAACACCCCTTCCTCCCCATCACCACTCCAGTGCCTCCCTCCCCCTCCCCCCCTTCATACCACCAACCACTCCCTCCTCTCCCTGGTCCCACCCAACCCTCACTCCTCCGCACTCCCCTCCCACCCACTACCAACACCTCTCCTACCACCCCCCTCCCACGGTCAACCCTCCCCACCTGCTCGGACAACCAACCTACAGACCTTTGTCCGCTAGCTAAGAGCTTCAGTGTGTGGGGAGGGCTACCTGGGGTCCCAGGGAGGCAGTGAGGGTAGGGCGGGAAGGGGAGGGGGTGAGGGAGGTCGTAGACGGGATTGGGATGACAGGGAGAGGTGTGGGAGGGAGGCTGTGGGCAGGAAGAGGGAAG
>APFE030019999.1:0-20861 GCA_000404065.3 Pinus taeda | reverse complement strand
TATTGAGTGATTTAGAGATTGATGATTGATTGTGTGCTTCAATGATATTGATGGGTCCAGTATGAAAATTGGATGAAACGTGGCCTTCAGATTATGGTTTTGTGCTTCAGGAGTATCCAGTCTAAAAATGTATGAAACGTGGTACCTAGAGGAAGAAAGAGAAGGTTGTAGCCTTCTGTAGGTTAACACCTACATACTAGTATATCAACTAGTACAAGAGCTAAGGGGGTGGTAGCTCCCTTCCAGTAGCAGCTGGAAAATGAGTGAAGATTGGAGCATTTGGTAGGTCGGCACCTACATACTAGTAAAAGGATCGGCTAGTACAAGAGCTAAGGGGATTGCATCTCCCTTCCAGGAGAGGCTGGAGAACAAGAGAAGGTTGTAACCTTCTACAGGTAGAAGCCTGTGTATTGGTATAAGACTGCACCAATACAAAAATATTGTAAAAAGAATTTTCTTATTAAAAGAAGATAAAGATGACTTGCAACAAGTGGTTTTCACCCACATTGGGTTTCCACCTTATATCATGGTGTTCATGTGTGCTTCTTGTATGTGATGATCTGTTCTGTTTTATTGCTCTTGTTTATATGTTTAATAATGGTCGAATTCACTCATTAAGGATCAACTAACTAAATCATAAGTTTACTGGATATACACTTGTTGCATCAAACACAGTTGCATATACACGCAATTTGCCTTAACTGAAGTAGCGTATATGAATCTTAATATGGAAATGAAAAATTTATATTGATCTAATAATACTGATTCACCACCCCCCTCTCAGTATTATTTCCAACAACCTTGACAGATGTGAAGTATGTGTCTAGACTGAAGAAGAACTTGGTATCGGTCACGATGTTGGAGGAAAAAGGGTACGATGTTGTCTTCAGTAAGGGAAAGGTTTTCCTTAAAAATGTTGCACAAAAATTGTCACTTTGACTTTCTGCAATCAATATAAGTCTATCACCACTCAAACGTACCTCCTTTGCAAGTCTTAAACCTCAGGTCTGCATATGAAGCTTTGAAAATGAGAGAAATTCCTTAAAAATATCTAAAACCAGAGTTTTGCACTTTCTCGTAGCATTATGTGTGGTACCGCACCCATTGGTCATGTCCCCTGCGCACCTAACCGCTCTGTATCTGCATTTATGGGTTTGAACCCCTGTAAAAGTTAAAAAGGTGCAAGTTTATTCTTAAAAACTCACTTTGAGTCAATTCTGGAAGCTTCTAGAGGGAATCTTGCACTAGCAAGTTCGCTCCTTGAGGGTTCATGCATCCCATTCCTTAAGGAGCTAACCCCTTGATGTGAGGAGCTTATCCCATTGAAGAAGGACTCTATCCCTTCAATGGTGGACCTGTAACCTCATTCCCTTGCAATATAAAATGAAGCTTTGGGATGGTTACTTGGGAGGTTGAAAGCCGAATATTTTTTAGGGTAAATGCTGCTGAAACTTAGTATTCCTTATTGAGCTTTTGAGAGGAAAGATTACATACATTTTGATCTCATTGGAAGGAGAGTGAGGCTTGTCAAAGTAGAAGAGGTTCCTACTTGGACCCTGGGAAGAGCTTGTACAACATCAAGGCACCAAGGTTGTAAAGTTCTTCTTTGTCAAAGTTAATACAATCAAGTTTATTTTTCTCAATGAGTTGTGTTTAATGGTTTATTTTATAGACTCCTTAATCACTATGATGAACATGATTTATTATATTAGCTATGCAGGTGTTCTTTGATGTGTGCTTGTTTGTGTCTGCAGGTTATTAAAAGGAAGCTCTTTGACGCTGTTGGAGCAAGGTTGCCACAAACTAGCGTTGGACTTAAGGTAGGGTCTAAAACACCTCTTAGTTTTTATTAATGTATCGAAATATGTTTAGAGAAAAGTAGATTTGCTTGTCCCATTTGTTGCTAGATATCAATTGATACTAGGGAGATCGGTCTTGTCCACAAGAACGATTTATCTGCTTAACAAATTGGCGACTCCGCTAGGGACGGGATTTGATTGTTTAATTCTCCTTTATCTTTGATTCGAGAAACTTGATTTTTTGTTTCTGGTTTTTGCTTGATGTGTGCGGGATTGGGTAGTTTGTCAATCCTGGATTGATTTTTTAGTTTTTAGAAATTTTTACAAGGACCGCATGTTCTGTTTGACTTAAAGTGCGGACGTATCCGCACTGTTACTTTACTGCACAAAGCGGTACCGCACCTGGTTTCACTTGGGACCTGCGGACCCTGTCAAAATTTTTGAAAATCCTAAAATATTTTCATCCAGTTCAGTTTAGGTTCTATTTGTTACTTTTATCCTCTACCCAGATCTGCATATATCTTGTCAAAAGTCTCTCATAAGTAAATTCCATTGGTTTTGTGTTTTGAATGAATTTCTAGAATTTTTTGCATGCTTGGTTTGGTCTTCACTCAATCTTTGTAGTGACTTGAAGCTTGGAAGCATAAAAAAGCTTAGATCACACTGGAATCTTTTGTCTGCTTGATAAGTCTGGCTGGTTTGTGAGATCTTCCTTTGATAGATTTTGTTTCTCTTTGCAAAACTTTGAATGAACTTGGTCATAAGTTGTGAATTTCATTTTTTATAAAAAAGCATAGTTGGGTGTTTTTGATTGATTTGTATTGCTGAACGAGTTAATCCTTAGTTTGCTGAATAACTAAGTAAAAACATCCTTAAAAAACATTTGAAGCTTTTATTTTAATTAATTTTTAGAAGTTAGATCTCAAGATTAGATTTTTCGTAGTTTTGAGTGTATTTTCTAGAAATTCTAGTTTCTCTTTTCAAAAATTGTTTTCTCTAGTTTTGAATATTGAGACGAAAAGGGATTTATTTCGTGATCACAATTAGTAGCTTCTTTTGATTGTATTGAAAAAGACAAAAAAAAATAAATCTTTTCGTTTATATGTTGAACGAAAGTTTTGTTTTCAAGAAATTGCATTCTCAACTTTTCCTTTAGCTAGAGGTTCATTGAAAAGGAAAAGAATTGTTTATCATCTTAGGTGCATTTTTTAGCGTTTTGGAGTCAAGTCTTCACACCACAAAGTTTCATCTCCATACCTTTTGACTTAAGAAACAACCAATAAAATTAACGCTTAATTAAAATTCATCTAGCAATCTTTTTCTTTCTAGGGTTCTTATCACCAACATAGCTTAGGCTAGTACCTTGGAGTAGGGAGTAATTAACTCTCCAAGATAGTTAAAACAAACAAGTAGTCGATCTTGTGGTAGGAAAAAATTCCAATTGTTACATCTATGATTTAAGAAGCTCCTCTTAAAGGAGTCAAGCATGAGATCATATCTGAACTAGTGAGGTAATCAATCCTTCCTCATTGGGAAAGATAGTAGATATTCACGTATTAAAAACGGTAAACCTCAGATTGACCATTGTCGAGGAGCCTGGGATCACTTGTTGGTGAACCTTGGATTATGTCAAGGAGCCTTCAAGGGGATTGAGCTTTGTTACTTTGCCCTTGCGTGCATATTGAATCGTAGACTGTTCCCCCAGGTATATTTTGTTTCCGTTGGTAACCTTAGTGGACATAATCTATAGGATTATTTCCTAAGGTGACGGTGGAGGGAAGATCACACTGTACCTGGAGCAGACATCGACTAGACTCACTTGGACTCTCTCAGGGTTTATCTTCACTCGAGATAGTTTTATGCAGAAACTTGAGCTAGTCTGTTTCATTAAGTAGGTTGTCGGGGTAACTGTTCCAACCACCATTCTGTATTGAATTCTATGAGGTTGGATTTCATCACCAACTAGTGTTTTTGGTACAGAAAGATACTGTTTGTGTATGGTTTGAACTCCTAGATTGTTAGGTGTGTGATTCAATTGTTTAGTTCTTTAGAGACTTTAGGTGATTTTCTTGAGATTTTATTTGTTTTCATGTGAAGTAATTACTTAATTAATCGTGGCTGAATTACTGAGAAAATCCTGTAGACTTCGGGGGCAGCCTCCCGAATATACACCAAGTCAGCTTGAAGGGCTAAGAGCTCTTATCACACCTAGTGAAAGTAGACTTGGGTCACCAGAGGCTAGAGAATCATCTTTAATTCTTCTACTAGTGAATTAGTTGAGGAACCTGAAATTTTTGAACCTAAAACCGAACCTGCTGCTACTCCATCCTCAGGATTTTCTTCTCCAGTTCCTAGTGGTTCTAGTTCACCCAGGGTAGGAAGTATTATCACCCAAAATCTTCCTTCTGGATTCATTTCCATTGAAGAACTTGTTAGTCCAGATGAAGGTATATCTCTCCCTGAAAATCAACCAACTTTAGAACTTAGGGAGCGTGAATCTATCTTTTACAGTCCTTTTCGAAGTGACGCTTGGTACGTATCTTTGATGAACTTCTTAGAAAATCCAGGTCTCGTTGCTTCACCACCTCGTATTGCTTTTCATACAATGCCCAGAGGTTATTATCCTCCTTCGAATATGTCAAACCGTTCATCCATGTTTTCCCAAAATCTGGAAACGTTTTGATATGGTGGTCCTTCTGTTCCATCTGGGTATCAGTCAGTTTCTGTTACTTTTTCAGGAGCGTCTCCTCATCCCATTGAACATAGGGTATCAACTGGTCATAACAGAACTCCACCATTGAGTGTAGAAGAGATTCTTATGATGTCTGGTACTATTCCAAATCTGCAACTTCAAGGTAGTCAGATTCCGCCTGGGGGCAGCCTCAAGGTAGTCAAATTCCGCCTAGGGGGCAACCTCAAGGCAGTCAAATACTGCCTGGGGGGAAACCTCAAGGTAGTCAAATACTGCCTGGGGGGAAACCTCAAGGACAGTACATACCTCATGGACAGTACATGCCTCAAGGTCAACCCCAGATTCAATATAGCCTCAAGATCAACCTCAGACTCAATATATGCCTCAAGGTCAACCCCAGCATCAATATATACCTCAAGGTTAACCCCAGTTTCAGTACGTGCCTCAAGTTTATCAACCTCAAGGTCAGTACCAATCTCAAGGTTTTTAACCACCTTCTGGTCAACCATTTGTTCAAGGAACTGGAAATGTACCTTTCAATTATCAGTCCTACACTCAACCTAGTTATGGTCCTCAATATGCTCAACCTGTTATGGGTCCTTACCCTGGAATGAATATGGTGTGGGATCCATCTCAAACTCAGTAGATTTTGTAACCCAATGTGCAGTTGTCATCTCAACCTCGACAACCTATGGTTTTTGGTTCAACCCAGCAACCCGTCCACCCTACTATTCAAACTTCTGCACTTGGTGTAGCTCATCAGTCTAGGCCTAGTTCGCCTCGAACTCTGCCTCAATCGACTGCTGCAACTATTGCAGCTTTTGTTCAATCTACCACACCTACTTTTGGAGTATCGACAGATCTGGTTTCTACTGTTCCTGTATCAACTCCCCAGGCCTCTTTACCCCAGTCTGGACCTACAATCTAGACTTCGGTTCAGATGCCTGTAGGACAACCTGGTCCAAGTACGGTTGTCACAAGTCAACCTAAATTTACTTATCAACCGTACCAGGGACAGTATCACTACGGTCCTACTGTGCAAATCCCAGTTTATCTGTATCAACCATACCCTAGGTATAAATATCAACAACCTCAATCTCAACAATCCCAGTTTGGTCCAGTTAATCCCGGTTTTCTAGGAGTATATAATATTCCAAATGCAAATCCAATTCTAGGTTACCTTGGATATCCTCCTCCTAGAGTTGGTCTTGTGACCCAAGGTTTTTGAGACCCTAACCATCAGTTACCATTCATCGTAACTTTGGATTTACCTGACTTGTCGCGCCTTACGAATGATCCAATTTATTATCTTCCGTACTAGCCGCCAATGCCTAATAAGTTTCCTAGTGATATTCCGAAGTTTGAGGGTAAACTAGGAGAGGATCTGTCGAATCATGTGATGACTTATCACCTCTGGTGTGCATCAAATTCCATTATAGATGATTCAATTCACTTATGCCCTTTTCAACGCACTCTGATTGGTCTCATGGCTAAGTGGTACATTGAGTTGCCACGAAGCTCTTTTTATAAGTTTAGTCAGTTAGCTACTTCGTTCTTAACTCATTTTAAATTGCCTGTCAGATATGAAAATGTCACAGAATTATTAACTTCATTAAAACAGTCAACGTCTACATATATTTCAAACCATATTCATGAATAGCAACGTCGACGACGTTTAGTGAAATTTTTTATCCCAGATCAAATTTTGGCAGAATGGTTTGTTAAATCATTATTACCTAAAGTCATTGAGGATGTAGCTAAGGTAGGAGTAGTTACTGAGGAGCAAGTAATTGCTCAGGCTCAGTACCTTGACTCAGTTTATACACAGTCGGGTACTTTACACGAAAAAATCCCTGATCTTCCCAAACAAAATGAAATAATAGCAACTCCTTCACGGTCTCATGCCGCTAATGGTATGATTGGTACAATTAATACCAAGAGTAAGAAGAAATATGCAAAGAATTCTTCTCCTATTATAACTTTACCAGATTCCCCAATAGGAGAAGCTTTCGCTGAAGTTCCTGCCAATATTCATGTTGTAAAATCTTCTACGGCCAAATCCAAATATTGCGGTAAAAAGAAAGGGAAGAAGAAAAATAAACAAAACGCAAAAGAGAAACCAGAAAAAACTGAATCTACTGACGAGAAACGTAAAGCTCGCTATCCTTGTCTCATCTGTGATGAGGAGCACTTTACAAGAGATTGTCCACATCGAGCTGAGGTTTCGAAAATCGTCAAAGGTTCTCAAATGCCTGCTCTCTTGAAGGATCCTTTTACTAGTCAAGATAGTAAGATGATAGGTTCTTCCTCAAATTCCTCAGAAGAACCAATTATGATGATGTCCCATGTCAGGATTGTGACACAATCGCAAGATTATGGAAGTAAGAATACTGTTGGTGGTAAGGAACCTGAATCTTCTAGTTCAAACCCATCAACTTCAACTCCTCCTGGTTCTGACCCGCTACAAATCGAGAAACCTAATCCATACTTAGTAATCAAACCGCCTGCTAAAGGTATACTTCAGAAGTCAGCTTTCAATCCACATGCGAGAGCTACTCAAAACTATAACATTGTTGAAGATTTAGCTATATCCCCTTCAGCAATGTCGGCTTTGGAGGTGCTGCAATCATGTCCAGCACAGCGTAAATTGCTTTTGTCTGCTATAGGAGCTGTTGATGTTCAGGATTCCAATCTTATAATCTTCAATTTAGAAAATAGTACACCTCGCTTACCTCATCAAATGGCTTTCCAGATCCCAATGTTAGTCAAAAACAAGCCTTGCTTTCGGACTGTGATTGATGAGGGAACTTCAATGTGTATTATGTCGATTCAGTGTTGGAGATCACTGGGTTCTCCTACACTCAATCAATCCCCAACAATTTTAAAGGCTTTTGATGGCTGGGGGTTTCATCCTTTTGGCATTCTGCAGGATTTACCTATAGGGGTAGAAGGCAAAACTGTTAATCTAGATGTGGAGGTGGTTGATGCCCCTCTAGATTATAACCTTCTTTTGGGTCATAGTTGGTCTTACACTATGACTGTTGTTGTTTCATCGGTCTTTTGGCTTATTAAATTCCCTCATAATGGAAATATCGTTACAATAGTTCAGTTAAATTACTTTTCATCCGACCCAGCCTCTTCTGAGAGTATTCAACATGTCGGTAAAACAATTATCCCTTATAAGGATGTTGGGGTGGGATTGGTTAAAGATTCTGGTTTACTAGGAAATTTTTCTTTTCCTCCTCCTAACGTATCACCTTCATTTGCAACCATTCACATGATTTCATCAAACACTATTTCTTTTGATGATCCTTGGATCGTACCTTCCGATTTCGAGGTGGACTCATTTGGTGATGCCATGCCTTTGAGTCCCTTTGAAGTTGCATATTAAGCGGTAAAGTTGTTTTCCGACTCTAGTTCAACCGAAATTGTTCCAATGAATGTGGTCCATGGGGAGTCACTTTCAATCTCAACCTCAGATTCAACAACATTTTCTAAACCTGTTCACACTGATGAGCAGATTCATGAACTTTTATCTTTTGATGATTTACCATGGGAAGATCTTCATCATCGATCTTCATTTTTACCTGAGCTTGATCATTTTGAAAATGATTTCTCATCTATTTTTACCACTGATTATGTCAAGGAATCACAGAATCGTTGCAACATCCTGATTCTGAGCTAAATTTGGGGAATATTTCTCGAACAATTCCTATTGACATTTCAGTGAAACCCGGAATTATTGAAAGCATTCATATAGGTGCTTCCTATACGGACGAGGAAATCGAAACTTATAAAGCCCTATTTCAAGAATTCCGCGATGTTTTTTCTTGGTCATACGAAGAAATGCCAGGAATCGATCCATCAATTGTTGTCCATGAAATAAAAACTTACCCGGATGCTAAACCTGTCTGGCAACGTTTGCGTCAAATACACCCAAGAAAAGCTGTTGCTATTAAAGCTGAAGTTGAGAAATTACTTCGTGCAAGTTTCACATATCCAATTCCTTTAATGGATTGGGTATCGAATATTGTTCCTGGTAACAAAAAGCAAGGAACGATAAGAATATGTATTGACTATAGGGATATTAATCGAGCTTGTCCTAAGGACAACTATCCAACTCCCTATATCGATCAAATAATTGATGATTGTGCTGGCAGTGAAATGTTCTCCTTTATGGATGGATTTTCCAGTTACAATCAAATTAATATACTCCGTGCCGATCAACCAAAAACGACTTTCATTTGTCCATGGGGGACCTTTTCTTATTGCAAATTACCTTTTGGGTTGAAGAACGACGGAGCAACTTTTCAACGGGCTATGTCTTATGCATTTCACGACATCAAGCACATTGTGCAGCCTTATCTCAATGATTTACCTGCTCATTCATTACGAAGAGCCGATCATCTCACTCATTTACGAGCCATCTTTATGAGATGTAGGCGTTATCAAATTAGGTTGAATCCACACAAATGTGTTTTCTGTATAGAAATGGGTCGCTTACTGGGATTTGTTGTTTCAAAAGCCGACATTTGTGTCGATCCCTCGAAGGTTGATGCCATTGTAAAATTACCTCCGCCTTAGACTCTTCGCCAACTCCAAAGTTTGCAAGGGAAAGAAAACTTTTTACGTCGATTCATTCCTAACTATGTCGAGATAACAAAAGGTTTTACCAGGTTGTTGAAACAGAACACTCCTTTCTTTTGGGATGAGATAGCTCAGAAATCTTTTGATGCACTTAAACACGCATTGACCCATGCACCATTATTGCATCCTCCCAACTACAACCATAACTACCTTTTGTACCTCTTCGCTTCTCATTCCACCATTGGGATGGTTTTAGTTCAGGAAGATGAATTCAATGCTGAACATGTGATTTACTATCTTAGTCAAACTCTGAATCCGACCAGCTTAAATATTCACATGTGGAGAAATTGGCCCTGGCAGCTGTTCAAGCTATCCAGCAATTTCATCACTACATTCTACTATGCAAAACCACAGTAATTTCTGACTGTAACCCTATGACATATATTTTGACTAAACAATTTCTAGGGGGCAAGTATTCCAAATGGATCATTATCCTGCAGGAATTTGACCTAGAATTTGAAAAATCCAAGTCAAAGAATTTTTTGGTTTTTTCATAATTAATGTGTGACTTCCCGCGTACTGATACCGAAAATGTGGCAGAAGGATCCCTTGCGGATGAACCGTTGTTTCTTATCAATGCTCTTGATCCATGGTATGGGGATATAATTCTCTATCTCCAAACCCAATCTTTTCAGCCTGAAATCTCACGATCTTAGTGAAGGAAAATCCCTTTCCAATCCCAACAGTAAAGAAGTATTGGAGATACACTCTATCATTATGGAGTGGATTCTGTTTTCCATCATTGTTTAACTCATGACGAAGCTAAAAATGTTCTGAATGACTGTCACTTTGGAGCATGCGGCGGTCATATGTCTAGGTATGCCATGGCCCAAAAGATATTGCGCGCTGGTTATTTCTAGCCATCCTTATTTAAAGATTGTATCAATGTAGTCCAGAAATGCCACAATTTCCAAATTTTTGATCAAAAGATGCGTGCTCCACTTGCTCTTCTCCACCCTATAATTTCCATTTGTCCTTTCGCAAAATGGGGTATCGATTTTATTACATGTAACCCTCACTCGGCTGGGGGGGATGCGTATATCATCCTTGCGGTAGATTATTTTACCAAGTGGGCCGAGACAATGTCTACATTTTTGCAGACAACAAAACTACTGCTATTTTTGTTTTCAATCATATAATTGCTAAGTTCGATGTTCCTCAAGTGATTACCACTAATCATGGAAATCATTTTCAGAACATCATGATGACTGAACTAATAGATCAACTTGGCCTGCATCACGATAGCTCTACTCCATATTACCCACAGGCTAATAGTCTGGTTGAGGCAATCAACAAAGTTCTAGTCATCATGATCCGATGAATCATTGGTATTCATTGGTCGAATTGGCATAACATGTTATTTTCAGCGCTTTGGGTGTATCGAACCCCAGTCAAAACATCAACAGGTTTCACTCCTTTTCAGCTTGTTTACGGGTTGGAAGTAGTGTTACCCATTGAATGCAAAATACCATCGTTGGAAATAACCATAGAATTACTCCCAACCACATCCGAAGAGGAAAAATGTTTGTTGTACTTAGCTCAATTAGATGAGAATCGACGTGATGCTGCATTTAGCAATCGAGACTCACACAAAATGGATAAAAGCTTAGTACGATCGTAATGTTACACCTCATAATTTTTCGAAAGGAGACCTAGCTTTATTATACGATCAAGCTAACGATAAGCTAGGGGCTAGAAAATTCATACCCATGTGGCACGGTCCTTTTGTTGTTAAGCGTAAGCTAGCAAAGGGGCCTATGAATTAGTAGATTTTGATGGTGTCTCTTTGGGTAGACCCAGGAATGGGCTTTATCTGAAAAGATATTATGCTTCGTGTTTGGTGTGGAGATTCTTGTTAGAATAGTTTATTTCTAGTTGGTGTGTTTTAGATTAAAAGTGTGCCTAGTTTAGAGAGTGCTTTATCATTATTCCTGCTTATCTTGGTTTTACTCTTGATACTGCAGACGTCAGCGTCTTCTCAAACATACATTGGTTTTGCTGATGGTGCTTGTCGTAGTACACATAATATTTCCTTCGCAGCTTGGGTTATCTATTCACCCTGTGGCGAGTTAGTATCTATGCATGGGGTAAGCCTTGGTCAAACAACAAATAACATTGCAGAGTATAGTGAAGTGATTGAGTTATTATCTGAATCCATCTCATTTGGGATTCAGAGTTTGATTGTATGGTTAGATTCTGAACTCGTTGTATTATATCTTAACAGGTTTTATGCCATTAGAAATCTAGTTTTATTAAGATATTTTTGAGAGTTCGTCTCTTGGAACATGAATTTGACTACATTGAATATCAACATATTCCAAGATATTTAAACACATTAGAAGATGCAGTTTCTTCTCAAAAGTTAAATAGACATTTGCAATAATCAAGACAGTAAATTTAAAAGCATTCCATAAACATGTTATACAAGATAGCTAGTAATAGTGATATATCATAGCATAGAAGTGTGTCAAATATACATCGTCTTTGATCATAGGTTGAAAAACACCTTATGATCGGAAAAAATGATAGCACAAAAATATATAAATGTCATATGAAGTCTACAAGGGCGATCATCCTATCCTTGATGATGATCATGACAAGAAACCACTGCTCGGGCTACCCTACAAAGGAACCTCCTAAAAGGTCTTGGGACCCCAATCACATAGCGTTGAATCCTAAGAGGAATATCATCTATACTAGTCTCCCAAATATCTATTGTTAAGCACTTTAGATGATTCTCCAATTCGGCGAAGGTCTCTGCTGATTGGTCCTGTGGGGCTTGTGCCATAGCAGCAGGGTGTCTTCTCTCATAGGGCGGCAGAGCGGCTGGTCACCGTGGACCCACATCTACATTTAAAACTTTTTACTATCAGTTTTTGGATGATTTAAAAATATATATATATAGTTTAAAAATTTAGAAAATGCTGAAAATAATTTTACCTATATCATCCCATTGTTCTCCTCATGGAAGAGCCATGTCTGGATCACCACGATAATCCATCCTAGCATATGGAAAGTCCTGTATCACGAAAAGTTGGTTTCCCAACTAACGAAAATACTCAGGTGAGAATCAAACAACCTCTATGCCCTCCAAAGGATGAAAGGCCATGACTGCAACCCAACGCATAATCGTAGGATCTCGGGGAAGTCCAGCCTCAACAGAAAGATGTTGTGGAACCAACATAAGTAGCCTATTTAGGGCAAAGATCACAACTAAGAAACCATATCCACATTTCTTTAGCTATCCATTCTTTGCCCTAGTCAGTTGGCCTTTCACATTGGCCAACACGACATCGCACCAGTTGAAGATGGTGCCCCGTAAGCAGTCTACTGCCATGCGCATTTGAGAACCGGTAGCTAGATGCAGTGCTACGCTACTGCACAGTCTGGTGATAGTAAATGCGATCGCTTTAAGTTCAAGAAGGGAGATGGTCTTAACATCTATCTGTTTGTCTGTAGTTTGGGCATTGCAAAACTCTAGTCGGAGACTAGCGTCAGACTAGCCACCTAGCCTAGATCCGAATAGAGATAATCCTTCACCTCTCTCGGGCAAACAAGTCAGAAAATAAATGTCCTCTGGCTCGATTTCGAGCCGGTGACCTCCAATTATGAAACATTGTTCCTGCATTCTCCACCTGTCTACCAGCCATTGTAGAAAGTCTACCTGAGCCCTCACGCCAGGTATGGTCCAGAATTTCAATAGTTTGCATGCTCTTAAAGCCTGTATTGAAGGTGGATGGAGTAATGCGGCTTGATCCACATCTTCGTGTTCCCTTTCCCGCCAAACAAGCATTTTGTGTACCTGCATTGCAAAAAGAGCGGTTTAGAACCTTGTAATTTCAAATCATTTGGGTGGAAATGCAAAAATATATGATTTCAAAACGTGTTTCATGGGGTCTGCACCCGCGAGGTTAGGGATAGTGCGTAGGTTCGCACTCGTCCTTAAGAGCAGGTGCGGGACCCCGACTTTTTCATTTGTACGAAAAAGTCGGGGTTTGTAGGGTACACATGGTACGCCTGTGCAACCATCGTGAGTGATTTTTAACCAAAAATTTCTTTAAAAAATGTATTTTAAAGCCCTCAAAATGAAAATGAAATGGATGAAATGCAAATCAGGGATGATGTGGATTACTTGAAGAGGCCGATTCTCGATTCCAGTGGTCGGATTTTCCGCAATCTTCATAGGAAGTTTTCTTACCAAAAGCTCTTACTTTTCACACTGAAGTCAAACGGTGAAAGTGAATTTGCAAAAGCCCTTTTTATAAGATTTTTTGAATAAATGAATTTCTAATTTGTTTATTTTTCACTTTAAAAATGTCACTTTTGATGCATTTTTATTAATTTTGAACATATATGAATAATGTTTGCAGTTTTTGTGTAGAATATTGGGTTTTCAGGGATAATTGATCATTTTCAACAAAAAACATAGGAGTCCTCTTAAGTTCTTTTCTGACTCGTAAAATATGAAAATATTGCCGGGTTTTTCTTTTTAGACTCGTTAAAATGGGATTAAAAGGAAGGTCCACTTACAACTATTTTCTGACCATATAAACATGAAAAGATTGCCGAACATTTGTCGTTTCAAGTTTGATATTGGTAATAAAACGACGTGTTTTCGATTACTTTTTTACTTTTTAGGATTGAAGGCACTAATTATGAAAAGTATTCCTTGATCGTAATGGTCAAGTGGTTCTCTCAAGTATTATTTTATACTTTTTCGGGCTTGGGAGACACAAATTTATGAAAAAGTACAACCATGGAGTTTTCTTAAGTTTTTCTTCTGACTCCCTAAAATTGAAAAACACTGAGTTTCTCCTATACTGGACTCGTTAAAATTTAATAGTAAAGGACCTGTTCAATTTCAAACAGGAACGGACCACTCCTTCTTAGGGTTTGAATCTTAAACTAAGTTGGACTCATTCGAAGGATGAGCTTATAACCAAGCAAATTTCATCCTCTTCAAGTTTGTAAAAAATAAAGAGGTACTTGCGAGAAATGGTGGGGGAAAAGAGAGAAAAATGAACCTGATTGTTATACTTTGTGTTTAGAAAAGCAGTTAACCACTCTTGAACACGACACTTTTCGTTCACTTGGGTTGGGAAATCCTTTGCCTAACAGTTAATCAAACAATATTGAAAGTCTTTAGCCGATTTCTGGGCATTAGCTTTGGGTCAATTGTCACCAAACCATTTGCAGTGTCATTATGTGTTTAAGAGGTCAATTCAAATAAATCATTCATTTGCAAAATATCTGTCATCCATATTGACCATCCCTGAGCTAGTCTGTGCCAAATACATTTCTTCAAAACTTGATCTATGATTTTGTGTTGTGCGCTTGCCTATGACAGATCGCTTTCTATCGACTTCAACTCATTATCTAGAAAGATGATATAGAAATCATCAGTACCTTGGAATCTGTATGCCTCAATGGCAAGTTTCTCGCCTTTGACGACAGGTTGCATCATTGACCTTTGATCAAAGGATTCTATGACGTGTTCGACATCGACTCATTTATTCACATTTCATGGATTGTATTGAGTACTTTGAGAGCCATTGATATTACTGGTGGTTCCTCTCACATTTGTTAATAGTTTACATCATTGACTAGTAATCAAGTGGTTTCTACCATGTTAAACTTCGACACATTCATTCACATGGATAGAATCGTACTAGTTTGGGAAGTAGAAATGAAGACCTTAGATATAGTTTCCACCATCCAGGCTATGAGGAATTTTGTTATTCATTATACAATGGATTATTCATAAACAGATGATTGTGCCCATACTGTGTCTACATACGTCTATACTTGTGATATATTACAAAATCATTCCTGTATGAGAGCAGTTTAGATAGTTTCTAATCAGTTTTGATCTGAGTATGGGAATGCCTACCTCAGCGATGATATGATCATATATATATTTTGCATTGAATGTTTTTACAGGTTCCGACCAAGTATCCACAGGAAGATCCTTGAAACGATAAAGCACTTCACTCTTCGTAGATGACAAAACCATCCTCATCTATTACAGACTTCACACTTTAGGGGGTAATCTGTTGCACAAAAATTGTCACTTTCACTTTCTACAATCAATATGAGTCTATCACCACACATACATACCTTCTTTGCAAGTCTTAAACCTCATCTCTACATATCAAGCTTTGAAAATGAGAGAAAGTCCTTAAAAATCTCTAAAACTCTGGTTTCACACTTTCTCTTAGCATTACCTGCGGTACCGCACCCATTGGTCATGTCCCCTGCGCACCTGACCGCTCTGTATTTGCATTTATGGGTGCGAACCCCTGTCAAAGTTAAAAAGGCACAAGTTTATTCTTAAAAACTCACTTTGAGTCAATTCTGGAAGCTTCTAGAGGGAATCTTGTGCTGGAAAGTTCGCTCCATGAGGGTTGATGCGTCCCCTTGAAGAAGGAATCTATCTCTTTAATGGTGGACCTGTAACTTCCTTCCCTTGCACTATAAAAGGAAGCTTTGGGCTGGTTACTTGGGAGGTTGAAAGCTAAATATTTTTTAGGGTAAATGTTGTTGGAACTTATTATTCCTTATTGAGCTTTTGAGAGGAAAGATTACATACCTTTTGATCTCATTGGGAGGAGAGTGAGGCTTTTCAAAGTAGAGGAGATTCCTATTTGGACCCTGGGAAGAGCTTGTACAACATCAAGGCACCAAGGTTGTAAAGTTCTTCTTTGTCAAAGTTAATACAATCAAATTTATTTTTCTCAATGAGCTATGTTTAATGGTTTATTTCATAGACTCCTTTATCACTGTGATGAACATGATTTATTATATTAGCTATGTAGGTGTTCTTTGATGTGTTCTTGTTTGTGTTTGCAGGTCATTAAAAGGAAGCTCTCTGAAGCTATTGGAGCAAGGCTGCCACAAACTAGCGTTGGACTTAAGGTAGGGTCTAAAACACCTCTTAGTTTTTATTAATGAATCGTAATATGTTTAGATAAAAGTAAATTTGCTTGTCCCGTTTGTTGCTAGATATCAATTGATACTAGGGAGATCGGTCTCGTCCGCAAGAACCATTTATCGGCTTAACATAGACACATCACCATGATACAGTTGAAACAGATTAATTCGCGAGTCAAGAAACTGTATGCTCTTGAGGTTCAAGATGCATGCAAAGCCTTGATGAGCAAGGCAGATGTTAGAGACTTGATGTTTGAGAGGGAGAGTACATTACCTCTCAGCATGCAGTCCCAGAAGAAGTCTCAGACTATTGTGGAGGAGCCACAATTAAAGTCAGCAGAGGGATCACATGTAGCCATACCTCCAGGTGTGAGGTGGGGTGATGTGAAGTAATAGTCTCAATAAGGTTGAAATTGGGCAGGGTTAATTGAGAGTTTTTATCTCATGGATCGTACCTTGGTATGGGAGCCCAAAGTACATAGTAGCGGGAGGAATCAGTGGGATTGATGCAGTGGGATATCAAAGTGACAAAGGCTAGAGCAGTAAGATACTAAAGAGCACAGAGAAGGATTGACAATAGTACAAAAAGGCAAAGTCAATAGAAGCATAGAGTTTTCAGTCGACAGAGGCAATAGTAGTCAAAGACTTTGATGACAGAGGCATCATTTTGATTTAGGTTGGATGGTTTTTTTGTTTTTGGAGTTGCTAGAGCAACAGCACTAGAGGGAAGTGTTGCATGCAGAACATTCCAAAGGTTCGAGATCGAGATTGAGTTGAATTCCTTTACTTATTGAGAGGAAGTGTTGAAAATAGAAACAAGAAATGATAAAAATAGAATTAAGAATATTCCAATTTTAATTTGTCCTTGAATTAAAATTGTGAATTAAAATTCAAATTTAGTCTCACCGGCTACTTGAAAAATAATTAATTAATTCATTTGAATTAATTAGTTGGAGAAATTCAAGTTAGAAGTCTTTGTGAAGTCATGCAATAGTTATCCCTTAAATTAAGGAGATTATCCCTTAATTAAGTAGATAAGATTGAGTTATATTTGAGTTCTAATTAGTTAACTCAGTTTACTGAGTAAAGTCGAGTTAAATTAGTTCCAAATTGTTTGAGGAACTAATTGTGAGTTATCAGTCAGTTGATGCATGCATGCACTCAACAAGTGTACTCCAGATAACTAAAGATTCTCTCATCAAAAACTCATGCATGTATATTATGAGGATGACCCAGTTGAGCTAAATGTGAAGGACACTGTACTATCAGTTGCATGTTTTTTCCTATAAAGGAAACTCATGCATGCAGAAGGAATAAGGTTCTTTGAGGATTGCGCAGATTTGATTGTGTGTTAGAGCAATGTGTGAGACCAGTGTTACACTGAGTGAAGGAGATCGTCCCAGAGGTAACTGTGCAAGGAAATAGGAGGCTTGGAGGGCAAAGGAGAAGGTTTGTGTGAAGCCTTGTTTGCGAGTGAGCATCAAGGAGTGTTGTACTGAGAGCTGGTTAGCTGTGAGAGCTAAGGATTTGTATTATTTTGATATATTTCCACCTTGTATGATAATACAGATAGTGGGGTTTTTAGCTGAGGCTTTCCCCTGAGTATTTTCTGTGTTTCATGTGCATTGCTTCTTCTCTAGTTATATGTGTTATGACTGATCTTGCTCAATATTTTAAGCTTCCACTAATTAATTGTAGAAGTAGATTAAAGTATTTTTCTTTATTTATATTTCATTATGAGGTTAATCTACACTCAAATTTGTACAATTCAAAATCAAATTTTTTTTTTGCATTTTTTTTCATGTTTTTTTTAAGGATTTTTTGGCTCAAGTACTTGTTTTGAGGTAATAGTTCTTGTTTGATCGGTAACTATGTTCAGAAACACACAGACAAATTACTAGGGTACCAAAAACCACAAACCAATACGGGGAAATACCTGCAAAATTAGTTTCTTGAAGAGCGGAAGTAGATAAGACAACCACCAATTCAGAAGACAACCCACTTGATGTACTGTGCAAGAACAATATGAAGAAAATTTTCCCAATTCCTCTTTTATGTGCCTTAAGTAAATGGCCAAAAATGATTGTGTATTACCATGAATACCAGAATTACCAACAAATTCACTAGAACAAAAAATAACCCTCTAATACAGACCAAGCTCACAACAATCATAAAATATGAACAATAGGGTGTGGGCGACACCTGACGACAACCCCAAATATCATCGTACCTTCGCTGGCCTACCTGACCCGTGCATTTATAATGAGGTGACATTATTTGATTACCCTAAGTGAGAGAATTAATGTGATGACATGCCATTACGAGGAATATACAAGTGGTGATCAAAGCTCACATTAAAAAAAATTCTCTTAAATTACACCTCGATTAGTAATTTTAAAGATTTGTTTTGGTTCTCAATTAAAGTTAACTTTTTTTTCGAAGTATTCATGTGGTAGTGTTCCATGTTTGATGATTTTGTGACGAGTACTATTTAGCTTCAAAATTCAACCATCTTCCTTGAGGTTAGCTGAACTTGTATTTTTTTAGACATAAACATGCATGATTTATTTTCCTTTTATTTACTTCCTTCAATAGAAACAAGCATGCTTTGCCAATGTAAAGTTATATACAAACCTCATTTATGCCCAATATATTATTGCAATATTTATGTTACATTATCCTCTTTTTATGTGCTTTTAACGTTGTATCATTCTTGGATAGGATGAGAATTTGTTAGTTTGTGTGGGTTGGAGTGTCTTAGTTTTTTTTATCATCTAAAAAAATAATAAAAAAAACTCACAGAGCATGTTTTTGACATCTTTTTCCTTCTTTCCGAACAATATTTTTGAATGTAATTAGAAATTGTGTATTTTGTAGGAATTGTTGTTGAATTGCTTTATTCATTTGGTGTTGGACCATAAGGTAATTGACATAAATAATTCACGGCTTTTAAGGAAGACAAAGAGATCCAACAACACCATGGATTTTGTCCTAGGCTGCCGAATCAAGTTGAATCAAAATACTATGTTGGATGTGTAGATTTTTCTCATGTTTTGACCATTAAACATCCTTCTTGAATGGTTTGAAGAAGTTCCAATCATTCATATTTATAGTGTGAACGATTTTCATTCCCTTTTAGTGATACTTGTATGTTTATGACTCCTCTAGTTGACCTAAAAGTGGCTTTTAGCAAAGCAATTATGTATAAGTAATGCATCTCAAGAGTGGGTTTGCATAATTTATGGTAAAATTATTGATAGAATTAGAATTTTGATTGACAAATATTTCACAATCTCGTCTTTATTTGAGTTACCTTGTTTTTGGCCACACCAGAGTATCTAAAGTCATGCCTATTTGTGTTTTGCAACTTCCTTGACAACATCTAACTTTAACACATCATACTTCACTTAACCATATTGGCTGGAAACTATGTCAGTGTTGAGTTACCGTGGATTTAGAATTAAGCATTTGTTTCTTTTGTGAATGTTAGAGTGATTTATTTTATGAGCTATTGAAGTGAGAAAGTTATGGGATTAATTTATTTTCTTAAACCTTGAGAGCATTGAAATATTTCTCCTTTATGTAACAACTATAAACAAAGCACCACTTTAATGTTGGTCACGATTTTATAATGACATCAATTTTAGGTAAATATCGTAAGAAAAAATCATTTCTATCCTATGATAGTGTTGGAGGGATAAGTGTGCATGTTCCTTGTCATTGGAGTGTTGAGAAACGTGGCCATCAAGCAAAGTGTTGCTTGTTTTTATTTGTGCAGTTTATATTTACTTGGTTGATATATTAATTGTACACATTACTATCTATAGTGGTTGGTATGACAAAATCCATAAGTAGGATATGGTATAAAATTTATTTCTTTTCTTTTCCATGTACAATTTTTTCCTTTAGCCTAAAATTTGCCATGCAGTAATAGGTAACATAATTTTTCTTAACTAAAGTATGCTACATTTTTCTTGTTCTTTTTTATTTTTTCTTCATTAAGATAACACATTTCTTTAAAGGGTTGTAGCTCAATGGAATAACACCTACTATGCAAGTAGGAGGTTGGTGGCTCAATTCCATCATGCCCTAATATGAATTATACATTAAATAAAAAAAAATTTCACAATCGAGTTTGTTTTAAGAGAATGAGTGCTCTAGAGAAATGATAACAAGCATTTAAGACATATTGTCTCTAGAAAGAGAACATAGTCTATTGAGCAATAAAGATTAATTGTCTCTTAAGAGACAATAATACTTACGTTATATATTGTCTTTATATAGACAATTTTTAAGACAACAATTTGAGACACTCACTTAAAGACAATATTTAAGACAATTTACAAGTTTTTTTCGTCATAAATTAAGAAAATTTACTCAAAATTTGTCTTAAATATTGTCTTAAAACTGAGAGGAATCTATCAAAAACTAAGAGGGATCAAATCTCTCGAGGTGTAAACCAATTTTTTGAATGAAAAACTTCAGGAAAGGTTTGTGGATTGAGAGATTTGATCCCTCTCTTTGTAGTTGTGTGAGGAAAGAGAAATATTTTGTTGATTATTACAAGTCTAAGAAACAAATATAGAACCAAGAATAAAAACACTACTTGTAGTATACTTTCGAACATTATATTTGTTCTAATCAAAATGACTAAAACCAACCAACAAGGAAATCTCCTCTAAATCGTAATGTATTCCAAATTGTTGTATGCCCTAGCTATACCAAAATATCCTTTTGGTACTTTCAAATGACGTTCATAAGTTGTTCAAATATACAAGGCAAGAAAGACATCA